>JAJMHO010000014.1:0-28470 GCA_030566085.1 Geotrichum histeridarum
TTTTTTTTTTTTTCATAAGTTTCAGAGCTAAGCCTATCTATCCGGGCCAACCTATATCGTTTTTATTTTTGTGTCAATGTTACAATGCCCTAATCTCTTGGTCCTTCTTCTTCCTTCGTATACAAGAAACTTTCTCCTGCTTCTTCTTCCAAGGTTCGTCGTCATGGCACACCCCTAATACTACATCTGTATTACATGGAAGCTTTTATATAAGGTTGGAGACTTGCTTCTAGTCCCCGTCATTAATTGCTATTTGCAGATCATGATGCCATCAATTGACGCCGTCTTCAATTGCTCTCGTCTATCTTGATAAGCCAGCTCGTGTATATATGCTGCCCCACACTTTTTGAACTTTTTTTATAATTGGTCAATCCATGGTGACAGTGACGCTGATGGCCCCTGCATGGCTGGCTCATTAAGATCTTAATTGATGATTTAACGTTTAGGGTTCCTCTGCTTTCTAGTACCTGCCTTTAACTCAGAAGAACTTTGAGAGATTGATGGATGTAACAACTTGAGACACAAAAACGGTTTTCTTCCCCACATTCTTGAATTTTCATCCCCAATGATGAACAATAATCAATGTATGCTGTAGGCTGTCTCCTGCTACAATAATTGCAGTCGGCTTACAATATATATTTTGTTTCTAGCTATACATAGACAAATTGATGGCTTTTGAAGCCAGTGGGTCCTTCTCTGCAGGGTTCTAACCACTCTCTTGTTTCTAAAGCTCTGTTTGATGTTTTCTTGTTTCAAATCGTGGCTGGCTATTTTCTCACATTTTGTTTAACTAATTAATCGAGCTCCAGCTTGTTTATAAAAAAAAGTCTACTTTGTTTGCTTCTGTTGTCATGACTTGCTTTCAATTATCCATGTTGCTAGGGCTTTTTATTTTCAATTGTCATTAATTCAAGTTAGAGTTGGTTTTCTTGACCTTCATTGAAAGGTTAAATCGTGGTCAGCCGTCCAGCCAGCTTTGCAATGAGGGTTATGGCTGCATTTCTACCTCACGTGTTTACAACTTCACAAGGTCATTATTCAACTCTTTATCTCTTTTATATTTTATTAGATCAGTTCTGCTTTTATAATTCTTCTACTTTATGGTATAATTAGACGTCATGGTCATACAAGTCATGCTGGTTTTTCTGTCAGTGTGAAGTTTCTTTGCTGTAGAGTTGACGCGGTTTGAAAACAAACAAGCAATTGATTGAAAAGCGAGCGCAAGATTATTCCAAGTATTTTCTATAGTAAATAATAAGCAAGCTCCCGTCAACACTATCACCGCTATCTACAAGCATCAAAGCTTTTTCTTTCTTTCTTTCCAAAACAACAACAACAACAAACAGCATAATCTATCATTTTATAAGTATAGTCAATTGATCTAATTATTTCGTTTCTGTTTGTTTGTTTATTTTGTTTCCTTGTTCTTTCGTTTTATTACAAAGTACGACCTTGCGTTTAACTGTGATTGACAGACAAGACATTTAATATTTGTTCTATTTAATATTATTGTTTGTATATACACACTATATATAGTTTTCTAGAACCCTGCAATTATGTAGGGCTAAAATCGCTGCAATAACACCGCCTTTCGTAACCTGTTTCCGCAATATATAGCTGTCAGATATTTAAATGCAGTAGACATAATATTCTTCTTGTTTTACTGTGTATACACCTCTTGGTCTTTTTCAATTATTATATCTTGCTTGAAATGTCAAATAGATTTGTTTTTGTTTTGTATCTATTGAGACGAGTAAATATATCGCGTTGTTTTTGATATCAAATCTTTTTGATAGTGCGCACCCAGGGCTGATAGTGTACAGACCTCGTGAGACGTGATTAAGCAATGCGATCGTATAATTCATAGATATTTTCACGATGATATTTCTTTAGAGCTTGATAATATCATCTTGACGTATGCTTCACTTTATTAATATTTTATTTTCTTGGTTCCTGCTCAATCCAGGTTTAGTTTTCATCATTTAGACTTATCATTCAAAGCTCCTCCCTGTCTCTTCAATTTGCAGTTTGGTGTTGGAGTTGGAGTAGAACCAAACTGCGTATAGGCCAATATCAAGTCTTACCCCACAAAAAAAACAACCATACAATATTTTAACGCGTTAAAAACCAACCCCATGCTAACTGCTGCTGTTGATGTCTTTTTTTTTCTGAGCCCACTCAAAAAGTCCACACCACTGCCCTACACTGTTTATCCTGATTTCGTTATTGCTATATGTCTACATCTCGTCTCGTGGTCTTGTACTTTTTATCTTGTATATATGGGATCCATGTTTTTAAACTTGAGCAAACTTCCATGTCTGGCCCATTTATATAGCATTAAAGTTAATAAGGCGCGTCTGGGATGCTGAACACAACGTTACTTTACTTTATATTGCCTTAACGTGCCTTAGCTTTGACCTTAACTTTACTTTGAATTTTGTGTTCCATCACTTTAGTCGACAGCGTCATCGTGTGTCGTAGTTGAATGAAACTCAACCTTGAATTTCGGTCAATCGTAAGTATCGTCGTCAGATTGTCGTAGCCATAAGTCGTCATAGTTGTCGTGTCGTAGAACTTAGTACTCTAGACGAATTGACTGGTGATGGGTTGTTGCTACTACCCCAGACTCTTGTTGTCATCCTTCTCGCTCGCTCCTTGAATTGCTCGCTTTTCTTGCTCGATACTAATCGCTTGTATGTGTCTAGTTTCTTTCATTTCATTTCATTTCATTTCGGTCTTTTCAATTCAATCATTGCTCGTTTCATTCAAAGCAAGCTGTGTCATTGCTGTTTGAAGTATCTCTAGCAAGTTATTTTCTACCCCAGATTTACAAAACACTCGCACAGACCAAAATATAATCAGCAAAAGAATTCAAGATAAAAAAGAATAAGCATTAAGGAAAGAATAAATAAAACTAAAAACACAGAAATAAAAAAAAAAGATGCGAAAGAAGCAAGCACATAATCATCAGCAAACAAAAAAAAAATGCAAAGAAACGAATCAACAAATAAATAATGAATAAATAACCAAAGCTCTGAAAAGCTTTGTTAGCGGCGGGCACGAAACCGATTCTCATCAAAGCTCGCGCTTCGGCCCACCTCAATCTCAGAAACCCGCCTTTCGCGCCGTTTCTGGTCGTAGCACTCAATGCTCTCGCTCAGGGACCTCAGCTTGTCTCTGTTGCGTTGCAGGCGGCCCATATGCCTGTTGTACTCAGTGCTTCCCCGCGTTAGAAATGGGTAGCACGACATGAGCAAGTCGTGCACCGACTCGTAAACAGGTGAGCTAGGGATGAATGGACGCTCGGGGTCAGCGAGCAGAGGACGCGGTCTGAACTTGTCAACGACAACAGGGTGGTCCTCCAGATTCAGGTGGCTGATAATCTCAAGCTCGTGGCCCACGAGGTACTCGGGCGATACGGGGGACTGGTAGTCCTCATCCTCATCTGAGTCCTGATCGTAGTAGTCCTCGTCGTCCAGGTAAAAGTCGTCCACGTCTTCGTCATCGGCGTACCCGTCCGAGGTCAGGTAAAAAGGCGAGACAGGATCCAAATTGATGTCAATAAGGTCGTTTGATGGCGCAGGCTGTGGCGTCATGGTCATGCTCTGCTTGCTGTTGTGCGTTTCCAGCAGGGTGGAGGGGTTCAGCGGGAACTTTGGTTTTTCGAGCACGGGCGAGACAGGCGGACTTGGTGGAAGAGAGTACGCTTTCGAGAGCTGGGCAATCGACTTGATGGCCTTTGCAGAGACCATTGTCGACGAGCCTCTAAGGGGGTCTGAGGGCGGAGTGACCAGTGCCGTGGCTCTGCAGCGGACCAAGCCCATGCCCAAAGCTGGCGACACAGGGTGCTTGATGTCAATAGGCGCGACCTGGTCCATTTTAGCGTACCCATCAGCGTCTGCGTACGAGTAGCAGTCTACAAAGCGGTCCCAGTCGGCATCAGATTCAATATCAGTCGAGGAGCAAGACGAGGTTGCCGTGTAGCGGATGGGTTTAGTGGAATGTCCCAAATAGAAGGAGACAGATGAAGGTTGCATTGTTTTGTTATTATGAACGATTGTGAAGTATTACAGATGTTGAACAAGCAGGAGAAGGAGAAGAAGAAGAAGGGGGATGTGAGATGGTTTATATATAAAAGAACACACGATAGATATGGTGAGGCAAGTCCCTGAGGTTTTTTTTTGTTTTTAATGTGGAGAGAGAGAGAGAGATTGTGTGGTAACATGTAAAAAGAAAAGAAAAAAGTCTAATTTGGGTGTAACCACCGTTAAACGAATTTTTTAAAGGGAGAGAGAGTAACAACAGAACGAGAAAAAAAAGAAATGTTGGTCTTTTGAATTCATATATACATACAGTTGTGCAGGGTCGACTTTTTTATTTTTCATGTTGTGGAACAAGTCCAAAATAGGAAATTGAATCTGTACTATTATGACCTAAATAGGAAATAAAAGAACAAGAACCATTACAAAAGTAATGTTGGCCCTTTTGAATTGTTCAATGTCACATAAATTTTATATATATATACAACTAACACCAACATTGCTTTTGTGATGGTACGTACAGCTGGTGGTGTTTTTGTTTGCCAACGAACAAACAAAACAACTACAAGATCACTGTGACATTGTGATAATGTATATATATGTGAATTCAGAGGAAAAGAAAAAAGAAAAGAAAAGGACCCTTCATTTTCTCCTAATTAGGCAATACCATATAAACAACACGAGAGCCTTGTTATTTTTATGGTCTTAACCATCACACAGTTTAGACAGTTGTGCTATTGTCTACTTCTATTATAAAGGTCCCTCGATATCAGACATCAGACACCGATCAATAAGAGACACTGATAAAGAGAGCCGTGAATGGTGATCTTTCTTATAACTGATCATACCAGTATACCAGTACTGATTAGACTGATAACCATATGGCTAGATAGTCAAAAATACGGGGTAGAACAAGGACGCGTTCATGATATCGATACATACGATGCCCTTTGATATTTTTGACGATCAATGGGCCAGGCGCCATGGCCATAGAAACGCTACGGTTACATTGTACAACAGGCATCATCGATTCATTGATCATGACAACGCTTAGACTCGCTCAATCAGGAGAAAAGATCCAGACAAATGATGATGTAATAATCGATTCTTATGTAATAGTTTATAATACATTATTAATTATTTTGTAAGCTATTGTTTTGTGATTTCTAAGCAAGGTTTAATATCTACTGGCTAATTTGCTTCCACTGAAACAAATCAAATCCCAGCGCACCATCAGGCCAGCCCTATTCTACCTGTTAGACAACTGTCTTTCTTGACTTTCTACCACATAACATATACAGTCAAGTTTCCTTTTAACCACCCACCCACCACCACAACAGATTGACGACACGCCAATGAAAGTCCGTATTGCCTTTGCTACGTGTACGTTCCCATCCTTGCCATTGTTTTTATTTCATTTGGTTATATATTGTGAGGAGAGCTGCTAACTAACATGTGTGTGTCAAACAGCCTTTTTAGGATTCTGCGCTGTGTCGGCGTACCTGGGGTTTGCTGACCTCCACTTCCAGCACGACAAGCTGGTTCATTTCTTTACGTTTTTCCTGTTGGCCATGGCGTTTTACTGGGCCATTGACGCGACGAGAAAGAGGTGTATCAACTTGACGGTGGGCGTGTGTGTACTGGGCTTGGGTGTGGGAAGTGAGTTTGTGCAGGGTTTGTTACCGGTATGTTGGGGATTGGTTTTTTGCTTGATCTGATAGCTTTATGGGTTTCTGATGGCAAGAAAGATGTGCTAATAACAATTTGAAAATAGTATAGGACGTTTGATCCGTACGATATCATGGTATGCAATTGAGTCAAAACCAGCATTTTGATTCGTTTCCAACTTTGCGAGCCTTTTGTTTCTTCTTCATGCTAACAACCAGAAGTGCAATATCATTGGCAGTGGCCTGGCCACGCTCATCTCAGCCTGGTACCACAAGCGTACGTATTCTTTTTCTCTCTCTCCGGCTGTATAAAAACAAAATGCTAACTTGGGTATATATAGGCCTGTTGGCCCGAAAACGGTCTGCCCGCTATCAAGCTCTGCATCAGGACGACGCTCCAAGGCAAGGCACTGAGCCTGACCTTGAGGCCCAGACCGGTGATCTATCTAGTGCGGGCCGTTCAGCTACGGCTTCTCCGGGTGTGAGCAGCAGCCCTGCAAACGAGGCAGCTGCGATCCAGTTGAAGGAGGTTGCGCCTGAGCCTGTGAAGGGTAATTAAACTTGGAAATCTCAGAGAGCCACAGGATTTTAAAAATGGATTGGATGTGATGATGATGACGGGTACTTTTTTTTTTTTTTTTGCTTTAATAATTTTGAAAATTAGGATGACGAGGATGAGGATGGGGTGGACCGCAAGGGGAGCATACGTACATGCGTAACCAAAGACTTGCGTGTTCAGCTGTCTTTGGATGGGAAAGAGCGTATGTGTTTGTACGCGGGCATTTTTTGATCTTGAAATAATAACATATAAAAGATATCATGTTAAGGTATATTATAGAGTTTGATTGAAGACAAAACCGAAACCCGAAAGGCAACAAGAGTACAGAGCTGTATAAAAAGAGTGGTTACGCAAGTTAGATGATCATGATCTGGCTGGTTTAGCTGATCCAACTGGAGATAGGTTGTAGTTGAATCTAAGTTTAGTAGGTCTAGTTCTGGTGAATTAAACTGAAAAAGCTAGATCTATGCTATTTATACAGATCAGGAGTACAAACAAAGCCAGCTGGTATTAGCGCTAGTAGGTATCACACTATGACCCAGAACCAAGGGGTAGAACCTGAGCACCGGGTCATACCCAGTTAAATACAGATTCATGACTATGTATTCAAGTGTATATAGAATGAGACAGAATGGACAGGGAGAGGACTTTTCATATATACTATGTCGATTCTAATGGAATAAAGAATGTGCTTATATAGTTTGACACCCGGCTGATTCTGTTGAATATGTTGTCAGAATACTATTGTAATGAACACTCTGAAACAAGACTCAAGACCCAAGAAAAAAAAAGCCGTGTTTAGAGCTTGAAAATATGGTGCAATGATTAATGTTTACCAGAGCTCAGTTCCGAGCTGACTTTAAAACGGTTTTGAGCAGGTTCGTGTTTTTGTGGGTGGTATACGACAGTAGCTCAGAAATATTAATATTAAGAATTTTGACATATGCGAAGCTACGACCTTTAGATCTCCACACACTCCCGAGCTGTTAAGGGCGGTTACTACTTTAAAATAATTAAACCCTGAATCATTTTCGAAAAATAAAAGACTCGTAGCCACTTGTTGACAATGCAGCCTTAAAATTATCAAAAGAGTAGATGTCAATTGGATAAGACTATTCTCTTCTTTTTAAATATCAATTTTTTTTTCTGTTGTAGGCAAATTGATAAAAGGATATTCCTAAGTCATTATTCATCTAAAAATTAATGCGACGTAGCATCTCTGTCTAGTCCATAAATCAAGATCTGTTATCTCTAGAGATCGATGTGTAGATAGAGCTGATAAAAGAAAAATGTGGATCCTACACATACACACCAGCAATCTACCAGCTAGTGTTGCATTTAAGTTGACAGTGACGATGACTACGATACTACGACGTTGTGCTCTGTCAGATCCTCCACCCCTTTTTTCAAATACTTTACTTGGATCGCGAGGAAGGGTGTGCAGATTACAGGGCTGACTGCAGGGTGGTGGGGATTCGAAGAAAGGACCCTGGCTTAGTTACCTGACTAGTGAGCTAGCATAGTTTAGTGTTACGTTAGCGCCCACCCGATTTTGATCTGATAATTATATAGATATGACCATGGATAAAATATAGAAATATTGAAGAAGAAAAAAAAATATCTATTCAGGGATGTGGAAAATGAAAAAAATAATAATTTAAAAAAGCATTAAAAGTAACTTAAAACTAATAAAACTTTTCTTCGTGCGAATTCTAGTGTACTGTCATCACTAGTACTTTAGTTTCATAGGTCGACTTGACTTTAGTATACAATGAAAGTGACAGGTTTTTGCTAGCACCACGGGTGCTACATCTAAAGTTACAGCGAGCCAGCTTTTTATATATATATGGAAGACAATTGAATGCTTCTAAATAATAATGAATAAAAGCCTTTGGGCCATATGAAAGAGAAAAAAATGAAGTGGGGCCTCTGTTTGTTTGCACAATTGAATTATATTGACAAAACATATAAAGAAGGAAACTGAAATGAGGGGCCTTTTTCCACTTTCAAAGATCTATAATATGAACGGATAGGTTGTCGAAGGCTCGTCCCTGCTTTTTTTTTTGCATGTTTGATTTGCATTAATGGCTATGCTTATCATCCACAAAGAGGACCCTTTCTTCATTTTATTTCATCTCGTTACATATTCATGGTAAAGTCATACCCGCTCCCTCCTACATGTGCACCTCACCGTTCACGTATACAATTAGGCGGTTGAGATATCACCCTTATTTTCTTCTGAGAAAAGGTTCTTTCTGCCTTGACGGTTTGAGAGATATATACAAACACCAAACAAGTCGAACCTGACAAGGAAGAAAAGGGTTTCAAACTCAGAACGATAGAACAAAACAGAAACGTGTTTGGGACAAGATACAAAAGACCCGGGAGAGTGGTGGCAGGGGAATGTTTAAGAGTTGAAATTGGCTTATTTTCATACAAGTCGTCCAAGTTCTACAGAGATTCTTTGTTGGAAAGCTGAACAGGGACCAAGTGGGATCTTACATGTGTTGTTTATGACAAAACGAGGTGCAGAGTAAACAGACAGCAGGTCAATGAATAATTACTTACTTGTGGCCCCAACACAGCACTGACCTTGTATTATAACTTACTCAAGTACTAGTTATAGTGAGAATTTTGCAAGACTACTGTATATTTCATGTGGTCCAAACAGGTAGGACATATCAGGTGAATCAATTGATCCCTTATTGGTGTATGGCTGTAACGTACGTGTGATTGTTGTAAAATTTATTGATTGAATCGCAATACTTAGAAATACGTCAATATTGATACATGAAAGCTGACAAAGAGAACGGACATGGCAAAGATTAATGAATGAAAATATAATTGTTTTAAAGTTATTAATATATTGAAAGTGAGGTACATGATAATAAATTTGATAAAGTTGACAGCAGTTTATTTCGCAAATTAAGACATCAGGAAATGAGCCAAATGTAAGGTGGTCAATACAATTGAAGTCTCAAAAATTAAGAAAATCTGGATGCAATTAGAAGGAATAGAACTTGGGAGTATCGTTAAACTAGAACTATATTCATGCAGTGCGTATATATTTGAATCCAATTAAGCCTTTGTAATATATGATTGATCCATGGATCTAGATCTGACATGAGTTTTTATTGAAGTATCACATCCGCTGGATAATGGGGAAACCATCTAATAGAATCTGAATGAAAAAGATGAAAAAAAAAATACGAAGCTTGGACACCAGTTGAACATCACGTTGAAGATTATATATTGTAAGGTTGTTGCAGGCTAAAGTAAACTATCAAATAATTTTGAAAAATGAAGACATCTTAAGAATAAAATCAATGTTTGAAGGCTCTGAAAAGAGAAAACAAGTCTGTGTAAACTCGGTCGTGATCGTTATATTCACCTCAGCATTCCAGATAGAGGGTTTAAGCAGACCAAAAGTTAGACTCCATACTCAAGAATCAAGCAAATTGGAAATATTAAATACTCTCTTAAACTTTTCTCCAATCAAGTCCCGGTTTTGCAATCTTTCTTTGTCCAAACTTAGTTGAAAGCTCAATAGTAATTGAGTTTGTGATCCATTTCCAAGTCGAGAAGGAAATCAGAAAACCTCAAATCAGAACAAATCAGGAAAATTTCATTATTGTGACAATAATAGAGGAACCAATTGGAAATTGTGAATGAGATCGGATACAAAAACAAAGAGAAACGGAAACCTCAAATTGGAACCAATTAGAAAAAAGTGTAAAAACTAACAAGTAACTTACACATGAGAAAAGCAAAAAGTCTCAACATCTAATGTTAAGCTAGCTCAATAGCAAGTAGTTAATTGAATTTAAAAAGTCAACAATAAAGCAGAAGAAAGGAAGAACATTTAGCTGCCTGCGCATTCTGTTTAAAGATCCCATTTTTAATCGCTGAATATGCTGGAGCAACTGCTTGTAAATTCATAACCAATTAGCTATCAAGTATAGCGGATTGTATACATTCCATAACTTGACGTTCGGAAAGTGAGACGAGAGTGAATAGAGTAGAACTCTACTACGTAAGCGTAGTTAAATGAATTAATGTTGCATTCAACTAACATGAAAGTAAATGGATATAAAGGCGGAAGCATTGTATGCATCATTTATCATAACTAGGTTGCTTGTAGTACTGAACCTTTACTACAGTTTTATTTGAGCTCTGTAACAGCCAGAATTTGAAAAGAGTCTGATAATACTACAGGGATAGAAAATTGTATAAAGTTTGATATCTTTTATCATAGTTAAACAATTTGTCTGGCTATTACTTTTTCAGTGGATATTTTATTAGTTCATATGCCTCTCTTTGTTTTTATATATAAGAATCGACTATTCTGGCAAAAATCCCTTTCTTAATTATTGTTCTTTCCAAAGAATTCACGCGCTAGCCATGCATCTTAATTCTCAAAGTTGAATACGAGATATGACGTTTGAATAATATGCCATCTTTTTTGTGCTGGACTTGCTAGTTGTGAAAATTCAGCCTTTCCTACCAGATAACTTCTTGATTTCCCCCCTTTTTTGAATGAAGCAAGTACATGATTAGTCTCTGAAACTGTTGTGAACGCAATTTAATGCGTACTGCCATCTACCCCACGCTTGTATCATTTTGAAAAACAATTTCAGCACCAGTGGGCTTCTCGAGATCAATTGGTCTTTGGTTTCAGAAATTCTCTTACTATTCCTTGTTAGTATTGCTACTGCGCCAAGCGAAAGAAAATAATTATAGACTTAATTGTAAACGGTTTTTATTCCAAAAATGATAATGTGCAGTATCAGGGTCCTGGAGTTTTGGGGGATCACATTTGTAAAACTACTCATTGCAATGAGGTATTAATGATATTAGTGTTTAACTTGGTCAATGACTTTGCAAGTTTATATATCTTTATCTTTTCATAACACTTAGAACTGGATAGAATTCTTGATGAGCTATCTACTTGCAATTGTTCGTTTGAGACAGAGCTAAACTTCCGGGTTTCCGGTTTTTTGCAAAACACACCTTCAGTTGGCGCTTCAATCCTTTACTCTTATTGATATCTAATCAGTGGGTTGAAAGACATGAATTCAAAATATTTAATTAATGCAGGTTAGATTTGAACCCTGATTTATATCCATAAATATTATTGTTCATGTTCAAGAAGTCAAGAAGAATTTTATCGCTAGAACATTAATTTTATTTTGACTGACAGGAATGGTTTTGTGAACGACTTTAGTTGGTCATTGGAAGTACATCTATGACAGAGTAGCACATTTTTATAAAGAATTGTCATCATAGAATCTTACCTATATGTTGGAGAAAACAAAATGATGTCAAGTATCAGGCCCACTGAAACGTTTTTAGATACCCCTAAGCCATGATTGAAAACCAGCGGGGCAGATGCACTCTCTTCTAAGACTCAATTAAGCTTAGGGTTATGGATGATGCTCTTCAATATGACGCTAACTTTGAAGATGATCGATCAGATTCATCTTTCACTTTTTGCAAATCTTGGTGTGTAATCTACTCCATACCATCGCCAAGTGATTAATCGAGATCAATGAAGACCTGTTAATGTACATATTTTTCATTAGCACACTGTAGAGCTCCACAGTCATATGGTTTAACAGCATTTAATATGAAAAGAACAGTTCAGACAGTTCTCTAGAGCTCAGTTCGCTTAACCTGCAGAAGACCGTATGTGCGACTCTACCAGATATCTTTGTCTTCGATACTACATGTGGTTTGAAGCTTGAATGGAGAACTGAAGTAGAACCAGAGACGCATGTAACTGAGATATTTCATAGAGTTTGATTTGTTGTGACTTAATAATAACTTGCTGCCATTTTAATTGAACTCAGCTTAGGAAATCCTGAGGTCGGCAACTATAGCTGAAAAGCTGAAATTTCTCGGCACATAGTATGTGCCTGTAACTTCAAAGAGAAATGTAAGGACTTCTTTCAGAAACGAATTGAAATTTGAGCAGGTTAATTTTCATTTCCTGGCTTCATTCTGAGATAAGGTGTTGTCACGGTTGTGGCATCAATTTGCGAAGCATTCTCATAGGTCAGATTTGGCTTCGCCATCCTCATTAATCAATGGGTGCTGGCTATTAAAATTTGCACATATATTATTCAACAGCTTGAATGGGAATATGACTATATACTCTGCGGTGATTGTGGGTCAGCATATGTGCTTTTGAGCATTGCAGATGGCGATCGAACTGAAATTGTGATATTTCAGACAGATCAATGCATGAAAATTATTCACGTGACCGAAGCAGAATAACTATACATCGTGCCCCTTTGCCATCTATGGACTATCTTAGGGGCTTCTGCAAGAGAAGTAGTGCCATGTCTAATTATAATTCAAAGAGAGCTAGTCATGACGGATTGGTTGTGCTTTAACTCGGTCTTATAATCAAGATTATTTCTGTGTATACAATGTTTGCAGTTGACGGGCCGTATGTGCAGTAGATACTTTGACCCATTGAATATATATTGATAATTGCTCTGAATCTGTTATAAAGATCAACAGTAAACAAGCCCCTTTATTGAGCCTTAACGATTTTACCACTGAAAAAGCAGCAGAGTTCAGTGAAACCTAAATGCATGCACGGCTGACGACTAGCTTTTAACTTTCAACTGCCCGTATACACATAGAATCAAGCTCCTCGACTATAACTCTTGCCGAGAAGTTGATTATGCTTTGCACTTAGTGTATTCACGGTACCATTATATCTATTATGCGAGGCCCGAACTCTAGTATAAGGTGGTGTGAGTCTAATCCAGCAGCAGTAACAGTAGGTAGCAGCATTACATGAATTATTGAACAAAACACAAACGAAAGTATGCCTACCCACAAATAAATACCAAATTGAGAACTGAGCAAGTCTATAGACTAAAATGTGAAAATATCATATTATATGTCGGCGGCCTGCCCTGTGCATGTGCTGGAAAAATTTAATCGGCTCCAGGCCCATCCAGCTTTGCGAGCACAGCAGCTGAACGGTTATTCGTGCGCATTTGGGTTCGGCAATCTTGAACTCCACCGAACTCATTTTAATATATCTGAGCATTGACAACAATTTTTGACGGCGGAAGATAGAGCTGAAATCCTTTCCCCCCTAAACTATTTCAGAAAAACACCCTTTTATCCTCGTTTTATAGGGCTACATATTATTTCGAGTACAACATTGGTTACTGCTTCAAAAGCTGCATTTGAGAACATTATCAGACTCTTCTGTACTCCTCAAGCGGCGTTGATAACGTTACTGTGGTTAACCGACTTTGCACCCGAACGAACGAAGCAGAAATGAGATGAATGGATTGAATAAACAGAACAAAATATTTATAGAAAAATGAGACTCAATTCTCAACATTAGAAAAGATCTCTCTGATCAGCAAAGATAGTTCGTCTATCAACACCCCTGGGATGTAGGAAGGTTCCAAAACAGTGTCATATTTGCACCTGCACGTTGCTCTTTTAAGTTAATCTCAACATGCAAATATGCAGTAGCTTTTACTTGATGCATATTGAAACAGTTACCAACTATACCCGGTGTCTGTTCTATCCGTCAAAACATGCTTCAGAACCCCAGAGAGAGTTAGGAGTAGCGTAGCAGAGGCAGAGATAGGGAGGCCATAGGCAACACCAACAGCTCTAGCACTATATAGAAAAGCAGAAATACAGCCAAAGCAGCTAAGAATTAGCCACGACATGGCCAATTGAAGGTATCTCTCTAAAAGATCTCATAATCGGTGTCAGCAGAAAGGGTCCCCTTTTGCACAGATATGGACGGACGGTTCCATAATTTGCATTAATAGCTTCATGTATGCTAACTTCAAAATATACCCTTCTCCTTTAAAATATCACAAAAGAAATCATGGAAAATTATGGGTTTCTTCCCTAACAAAAACAAAAACATATATATAATCAAGCCAGTCCTCCACTTGTTCACAATGGTTGGCTTTTTGCACCTATCGCCATAGACCTCACAATCATGAACTCTTCCCCAACCTCCCCAGGTTCTATTCATATCGATAAACTCAAAACCTTCTCGTTTAACTCCAACTGTAACGAAACCCCAACCTCCCCTCCCCAAATCTCTCCCTTATCAGCCAAGCCTGGTATCACAGCGCTTCACCAACGTTCCAATTCTCAAACAAGATTTATTTCGTCTCCAGTTCTCATCACGCAGTCTTCTTTTGACGGTCAAGATCAAGGTCTCATTTCCCAGCTTCGAGCAGGTTCGCTCGACTCTCCTCGACCAGTTCCTGCCCCTCCACCTACGCCCCCAGCAATAACTACTTCCCTTTCGCGAAATAACTCCATCACTGCTCGGTCCTTAGCTGAGATTCTACCCGACAGATCAAAAACAAACTCTGTCGTTACCAACGATTCATTTATATCTAACTTCACTTACATGAGCGCTGTATCGACATCAACAGCCGCATCTATTCATCCTCCGCCAGGTACCATTGGCAAGGATGAACAAGATCAATTGCTCACTCCATTAGCAGATCACACTGCAATGCTCAACTCACTTCCAGCTTTACCAGCTTTCCAAAAGTCAATACCTCCTCCAAATATGGCACCACCAAGGCTACCTGATCTTCCAAACCCATCACCAGAATCAAATCCAGCCACTCGCCCTACATCTATCCCTCATTCCCTAGCTGAAGATTACTCATTTATTTCATATCTTGATCTTTCCACTAACCCAGCTCATGCTCAATCCGTGCAGAGCACAGGAAAACTACCCATATGGGTGCAAAAATGTACCAATCTTCAATACTTGATTGCCGATGGGCTTGGTCTAACAACCATTGATGAATGGGTCTCGGAATCGCTTGTTCAATTGAGAGTCCTAAGGGTATCAAATAACAATATTACAATGTGGCCAGATCACCTGGCTAGATTACTACCCTACGACCAGATAACCGTTATTGACTTGGAGGCAAATCCGTGTTTCATAAATTTCTGTGAGCGCTGCCCACGATTCACGACCGAGTATGCCAAGGCGGCTGGCTATCTTGCCCCTCGTAAGGGACTTTTAAGAAATGGCACCCGAAAGAAGTCAGCTACTGCTAATCGGGATTCCATCATCTCTCTCGCCCCTCCAGCCCCAGCAAGTAGAAAGAAGTCTGGGTTTTTCTTCAGCAAAAACAAAAAATCAAAGGATGCCCTCGTCGAAAATGAGCCTCGCTCATATTCTCCTGCAGTTGGTAGTGCAGCTATCTACGATGATGATAGCAGTGACGACGATATGCTGACGTCTTTGGAGCCTGTGATGCCTCATCTAATGAAACGAGTTGCTGCAAATCACAACCCTTCAATTACTAGCAATACGAGCCAGGATAACATGATCCCCGACAAGTGGGCGCAAAGGCGGATAGAGGGTACTGAGACCGAAAAAACCAAGGTCTTGTTGAATCATCTCCGCGACATTTGGGAACTTTCCACTCGCAGCATCATACAAGAAGATGTTAATCTAAGTACTTCAGCGGCTATTCAACGCTCAATGTCATTATCAACAACATCCACTGCCCGGCAAAGTATGACTGCTCTGTCGCCTCGCACTTCATACTCTGGATCTTCTATCACTGGTACCACGCGAGACAGCAACCGGTCCTCAGCAGCCAAGCTTAAGACCGCTATTCACAGTCACTCCCGTCTCAATTCACTGGAAGTCCTTGAGCAGTATCTTGACGAAGATTCTATCCCCGCCGACTTGCCACAATTCTCTCCTCCCGATCGCACCCAGATTCTTGCCATGTTCACTCGCACCATCGAGGAGGAGAAGAATTATGTTGCGCGCATGGGCGAGCTTATGACTATTTATGTCAACTCAAAGAAACGACCCGCAGTAGCAAACAGGCTTTTTGCCAACCTTCCTGCCATTACCCAGCTCCATTCTAATATCCTGCTTGGAGGTATTCAGCAATGTTTCGATGGTTATGTGGTTCGCAGCGATCCTAACTTGACTCGGTTTGCAGAGCTTATGACTTCCAACATGGATAGTTTCCGTGCCTACATCGACTATGAAATTGCAATCGAGGAATCTATGAGGTTTATCACTTTCTGTAAACGCATCACTGCTCTTGAGACCAACCAGCGCGAAGTTCAAGGCGGCAATGTACTGCCTCTTGGATACCGTAATGCAGACGCTCAGATTGCTGCGTGGATTCAGAGTGGCGTGCGTCACAAGTCTCACAAACTAAACGGCCTCACAGACTATCTTCAGCTCCCTATTGATCAGCTTGAGCGCTACCGCATTCTTCTCCGCAAACTTTCTACCATTACACCTGAATTGGAGGCTGCCTTCCGCTCTTTTGACAGCATTTGCACCGAAATTGAGCAGGAAAAGCCCAAGATTGCGCAGCAGCGGCGCATGGCTGAGTTTGACCAGGTTTACAATATGGGCTCGCTTATGGCTCGAAACTCTAACATGCCTGCCCGCAGGTATCTTGGTGATGTTGTTGTTATGCTTAACTCAGAAGTGCGACTTGAGTTAGCTTCCATGAAAGGGATCCGAAATCCTGATGCAATCCACTACATGGGCAGCGCAGCCTCAAATGATAGCAGTGCTAGTTCTTCTCCTGCAGACAGTACACCTATGCGATCTAATCCTGTTCCAAAAGCAGTGACCCGGACCTATCTCAAATCCAAGTTCAATCTTCCTTGCTTGCATCGCATTATTGTCTGCGACGACGTCGTGATAGTGACCAGCGAAGAGAAGAAAAAGGTTCTCAAAATGCTCGACCGCCGCCAGGTCACTGCTACCTTGCCTTGGAAGTTCCCCATCCGCGAGGGGCCAGAAGGGCTGCCCACTGGCGAAGTTGCCTCTCTGCGATCACGGTCATCAGTCGGTAGTGGACCACAAGTGTCCTCGGCAGCATCAGTTATCTCATCTGCTGCAAGTGTCGCTAATGTGAACGGCACCCCAAATCCGAGCAGCGCTGTTCGGTTTTTGTTCCATGATGAGCCAGTGGTTTGGTACTGTACAGTGCGCACCTTTACAGGGGGCCGCAAAAGCGCCTTGAAGGAGCCAAGAGCTCGCCTGGTTGAATTGTTTCAAAGTTAGTTAGTGTATATGTAAGTTATAAAAGTAAAGGACTTTTTGTTTTGAGTACTCGATGAAAGAAATGTTTGTTTTACTATAGCTGAACAGCCAGATTGGAATGGGTACTTGATTGATAAATATTGAATTGAGAAACCATAACAAGTTTCAATGCATGATAGAAGGTTTGGGCATGCAATTCAGTTTGACCTGACCTTTTCTAGGTCATTATTCATTAATTCATATCAAGTAATAAGGTTCAGTGGTAATCAAAATGCCCAGATGTGAATACCTCGCTTTCAATGCTTGATGATTTGATCCTATATTTTTGAGCCATAGGACAGTCGTGTCACCAAAATTTCTTTTCAAGGATCAACATCCTTTTTCTTCATCTTATTGATGGACAATAAATATGTCACTGGAAATTGTGTGCTACAATGTTTAACTAGATCTAAGGTCGAGGGTCAATTTAGTTTGTTACACAAGGTTTAAAGCAGTTGGAGATAATTAAGCTTTACAATTGGAGCGCCACAGGTTACAAACTAGACATTACACGGTTCGTAGTTTAATCCTACTGCACTTCCTGCCAAAGACAAGCAAGGAAATCCTTCATATATGCATTCCATAATTGAGCAACAACCGAGAAAGGTATCTTGTTCATTTCACTGAGCACCAGGCCAACTGATTATATTAATTATAGGTATTTTTATACCTTGATTTATAAAGTTCAGGAGAGATACCAGCAAATATAGAACTCGGATATGATTTCTCAAATGCCAGAGCACAACCAATCTGGCTTTATACGTAAATAAAGAATTACTTCACTTTAATGGCAATATATCTTTTGATGGAAGTGTTTGAGTTATTCTGTAGGTCCTGCATTTCAATACCTTCTCATTTATTTTATTTATTAATTATGCAATTCTAGAAAAAACCGAGTCATTCAAGTTTAAGTTGAAGCATGCTATTGAGTTTCACTGGTGAAGAGGAGGCAACAAGCTATATGACTAAAAGTCCAGACAGAATCGCTGAAAAAAGCTTGCTGAACTTCACAAGTCATAGATTCGGTAAAATCTATGATTTCTTCCAAGGCTAAACCTCCTAGAGCAGGATCAATTATGAATTGTATACCTGTGTTGAGATGGCTAGATATTTGTAGAATAATTATCATTCAAGAACTTAAGCTTTTAAGTTGTCTCCCAGGGAAACAAAAATCAAAAGTACATCCTGACTAGACTACGATCTTAGCACAACGTGCAAAGACATGCCCATATGAGCCACTATCTGTTAACCTGTTCTAGTACCAGATGCCAGCTTTAGACAAGGTAATCTGAAATGTGAAGCTAAACCGCTTCTCCTCTCACTTTTTTTTTTTTTATTTTTTTTACTCTCACTCAGCAGTCATTTTGGCCTGCCCCACGTAGAAGTCCGTTTTCATCCTTATGCTTTCTTTATAGTAAAGCCTATCTGTCCCTAAGCCGAGGGGTTTCCTTACTTCGATATAGGAATATATTAACGCCCATAAATTATAGGATATATTTTTCACGGCGCCATTTTATCTATGTGCTAGCTTGTGCAAGGCTGCGACCTAACCCTGGATCCTAATACGGAGTTGTATTTTTCCCTGTTTTGAACAAGTCCAATAATTCAAAACCATCACGAACTGTTCCTTTTCTCGCCTACTGACTGTTAATAAAATACCACGCGATCCCTCTCTCGCAAGTATCCTCCAACAGCACGATGCCTCCCAAAGCCCAACCTAAGCCAGCGGCGGCTAGGCGAAACAGCAGTAAGGCGTCACCGGCGATGGTGAAGCGGGAAATTAATCCCATGATGATGGCAAGTGCAAACTCCCCCTCAGGAATGCTGAGCCCGGCTTCAATGATGGTGTCCACCCCACCAGCAGGGTTCGCTAGCGGGAATGGGATGCTTTCAAGCTCTCCCGGCGTTATGCAAAATGGTGCAAGCTCTGTCCCGGCAGTCAAAGTTGAACCGCTAAACCTGGATTCCGTTGAGAGCATAGAGAACTCGCTCACAGCCCTAAGTAACCTCAAGAGCAAGGTAAGTTGTCACTACATGATTGTGACTTTATCTAACGGGCTCTAGATTTACAAGCTACGCTTCGATACTCCTAATCTCCTGCAAGAGCTAGCATATCTTGATGAAACACAACCTAGTACGTACACTGTCCTTGTTCTGCCCCTCGACTTCGCTAATTTTATAGCCGCTTCCCTTTTTCACAATAGTGCCCAAACAGCCAGAAAGCTCAATGTTCAGGTTGATGACTTTATTGGAACATATCGCCAATGTCATGGAATCTTTGACTTGGTTCGCAAGTCGCAAAAAAGCAGTTTGGCAACTTTTGGGCGGCAACCGAGTCCCCAGCAACCCACACCTAGCTCTTCGTCCCCTCAGAATGCCATGACTACGACCCCTACGCCTGATTTAAATAACAGTAACACAAATATTACGACAACAGGTGGAAGCCCGTTTGTTAACAGTCCCGCTACTCTCACTCAGAGCTTATCCCCCGCAGCGGCAGGAGTGGCTGCCACATCTCCTCAGTTACAACGTTCACCAATCCAACAATATCAAACTCAACAACAGCAGGTCTTCCAACAGCAGCAACAACAGTTACAACAACTTCAGCAGCAACAGCAAAAGCTTCAACCTCAATTAAGACAAGGCAATGCTCCTAACAACAATACAAACCAAGCTCAAAATAATGGCAATACGCCGAACTCTCTTACTCCTAATACCATGCAATCTTCTCCTCAGCGGGCATCTTTGTCACCAAATCAAGGTGTATCGAAGCTAAGTAATATGACTGCTGCTCAACAACGATCAAGGCGGCAACAACACCAGCAACAACAGATACAGAAAGCTCAGCAACAGCAGCACCAACAGCTTCAGAAAGCACAACAGCAAAAGCTACAGGCTCAACAGCAAGCTCAATTGCAAGCTCAGCAGTCTCAGCAGCCTCAGCCTCAACAGCAGCAACAACAACAGCAGCAGCAACAGCAGCAAAGGCAGCAAATTCAGCAAATTCAACAACAACACCTCCAGAAGCAACAAGAACTCCAGATGCGCCAGATTCAACAGCAGCAGCGTCCCCAAGTTCCATTTTCACAACTCACACCTCAGCAACAGCAACAACAACAGCAGCAGAGGCAACAGCAATTACAACAGCTCTACAAGCAGCGTCAACAACAACAGCAGCAACAGCAGTTGCAGCAGCAGCTTCAGCTTCAGCAACAACAGCAGCGTGCTCAACAACAGCCGCAGCAGCAGGCTCAGCAATTCCAGAACCCTGGAAACGGAGCAAACGGAGCGTCTGGCACTTCAACTACACAGTCAGGCTTTTCGTCCGATAAGCCTATTGTTTTAGACGATTCTATGAACTTCATTAACTTTTAGTAATTTAGCCCACCTATTTATGTATCTAAAAATCCAGTTGAGTTGTGTATCGCAGATAGGGCTTGATAGATCATGTTGCCGTTGTTGAGGCTGGTTAATTGTACCCTAACCTCATCCCCATAGAGTCATTCAAGGTTTTCCATTTTTCAGATTTGGTCTGCTTATAAGAATCCATCATAATCTCCTTGGAACTTTTTTCTCCATCTTTCTCTTCGAAATTAAAGTAAAAAATGACTAGTTTAATTAATCATACATTTAGCAAGTGCAAGGAAGAAGGTATGTCTACGGGCGATTCAACTTATTCTTGTTCTCCTATTTCTAATCAATCCATTCCCTAGGTCGACCTGCTTTGGTTGCCTTTGTCACTGCTGGTTATCCCAGCATTGATGAGACAGTCCCTATCTTACATGCCCTGCAGGCTGGTGGCGCTGATATCATTGAGTTGGGAATGCCTTTCACTGATCCTATTGCCGACGGTCCTACGATCCAAACTTCTAATAACATTGCCTTGGCAAATGGAGTGAATACTACAACGGTTCTTGATCTGGTTGTCAAAGCTCGTGCAGCTGGTATTACCGTTCCTCTTTTGCTCATGGGATACTACAACCCCATCATGCAATACGGAGAGGAGAAGCTGATTAAGGATGCCCGTGCCGCTGGCGCTAACGGTTTTATCGTTGTTGATCTTCCTCCTGAGGCTGCCGTTCAGTTCAGAAACCACTGTGCTGCTGAGAGTCTTTCCTTTATTCCTCTCGTGGCTCCTTCTACAACTAACGACCGTCTGGCTCACCTGACTACAATCGCTGATTCCTTCATCTACGTTGCCTCGCGCATGGGTATTACTGGTGCCCGAGGAAGTTTGGAAGACGATCTCCCCGAGTACTTGGCCCGTCTGCGCCAATACACTAAGGATATTCCTATTGCTGTAGGCTTTGGAATCAGCACAAAGGAGCATGTTGATACTGTTGGAAAATCTGCTAATGGTGCTGTCATTGGCAGTAAGATTATCTCTACTATTGAGGATGCTGAACCCACCACAGCTGCTCGGACCGAGGCAGTTCGTGCATACATTTCTGAAGTCGTTGGCGGCCGCCAGGTCAAGACCCTTACTGTTGAGGAGTACAAAGCTGTTGTCAGCAACGTTGTCGCTATCCCCAAGGCTAACTCTGAAATCGATGGTCTGAGCCAATTCGGTGAGTTTGGCGGTCAGTTCGTTCCTGAGGCTATGCATGACTGTCTCAAGGAGCTTGCCAAGGGATTTGAGGAGGCTACCAACAGCGAGGAGTTCTGGGAAGAGTTCCGCTCCTACTACCCTTACATGAACCGCCCTTCAAACTTTCATCTGGCCGAGCGTCTCACTGAGTACGCTGGTGGTGCTAAGCTCTGGTTGAAGCGTGAAGATTTGAATCACACTGGAAGTCACAAGATCAATAATGCTATCGGTCAATGCTTGATTGCCAAGCGATTGGGCAAGAAGAAGATTATTGCTGAGACCGGAGCTGGTCAGCATGGTGTTGCCACCGCTACCATCTGTGCTAAGTTCGGCCTTGAGTGCACTGTTTTCATGGGTGCTGAAGACGTCCGAAGACAAGGCCTCAACGTTTTCCGCATGAAGATGCTTGGTGCCAAGGTTGTCCCTGTCGAGTCTGGCAGCAAGACTCTGCGTGATGCTGTTAATGAGGCTCTCAGATACTGGGTCACAAACCTTTCCACCACTCACTATGTCATTGGCTCTGCCATTGGCCCCCATCCCTACCCATTGATTGTCAAGACCTTCCAGAGCGTTATTGGCAAGGAGGCCAGAGAGCAGTTCAGGGCTCTCAACAATAATGCTCTTCCTGATGCTGTTGTTGCCTGCGTTGGTGGTGGTTCCAACTGTGTTGGTATGTTCTCTGGTTTTGAACATGATCCTAGCGTCAAGCTTCTGGGTGTTGAGGCTGGTGGTGATGGTATTCATACCGATCGTCACAGTGCCACCCTTTCTAAGGGTCAAAAGGGTGTATTGCACGGAGTCAAGACTTATGTTCTTCAGAATGCCGATGGACAGGTTCAGGATACTCACTCTGTCTCAGCTGGTCTTGACTACCCTGCTGTCGGCCCTGAGCTGTCACACTGGAAGGATATTGGTCGCGCTCAGTTTGTTGCCGCTGATGATGCTCAGGCCCTCCTTGGATTCAAGCTCATTACCCAACTTGAGGGTATTATGCCCGCTCTTGAGTCAGCTCACGCTGTCCACGGTGCCATTGAACTTGCCAAGACCATGAAGCCCGACCAGAACATCATTATTTGCTTGTCAGGCCGTGGTGATAAGGACGTGCACTCTGTCGCTGAGACCTTGCCCACTCTTGGCCCTAAGATTGGCTGGGACCTTCGTTTTGAGGGTACTTTGTAAATTAGTATATATAGTTTTGCTACACGATGTTGTACCTGTGTATTTAATTGATTGATGAGATTATGTTGATGGTTTTCCTCAAGGTTCAAGTACCAAGTGTAGTTTCCAACACCAAGAAAAATTTCCAATTCTTCCCAACTCACAGCGGGATGTGGGCGTCGTACAAAGACTCAGGACTGAACACTGGAGTCGGGCACACAGGTAGTTTATTATACACTCCATCCCTGCGACCGGATCGGCCATTAATTGAGCCTCGATCTTTGGACAAAGGTAAGTTTCGTTCAAATTAATTGAAAGCATAGGCTAACACAGGTGTAGGAATCAAGCTTCACAACTTGACAAAAGGATATAATGCAGAACCATTAATACCGCCAGATACACGCTATAAGGATATTAATACAGACTGGCGCGATGGTATTGCTTTTAATGGAGCTTATTTTCCTGAAGATCTTCGCAACTACTACTTGTCAGAGTCGAACAATGTGCTGGATGACAAAGTAGCGTACGATCCGTCAATATCAAGTCTTATGGACGTTGGACTGATTCGCGACAGTGTCTATTCAAGTGATAAAATACCTACAGGCGCGACAACGGCAACGCGAAATCATCAATATTACAATGTTGCCGCCTACGTGACTGGGTCTGAAAAAACGACCATTGCAGCGTCAATTCTCGGCCTTGAGAGCTACCCAACAAACCGCGCTTATAAACCAGATGTGAGTTTTGATGGACGCTTGAACGTTATGCTTCCTGCTCTGCAAAATATCTCTATTTTAAGGACGGAGACTGCAGTGAAGCAAGTGGAAATCATAGATCCAACTGCCTACAGCAGATATGATAAAAATACGACAGAATTGCATTCCGGGCTCCTGGTTCGAACAGGGTCCGATATTTCTATGCATCGGTGGTCTTACCAGGATGAAGGTCTCAAGAATGTTATGGAAGGACGTTTACAATCCACAATCAAAGTTGAAAACACGATCAGGTTGCCTCTGAAAATGGGTGTATCCGATGCTGTTGTGCACTGTACAACCACGCGCTCTCAGTGTAATTGGATGGCACTGATCCGAGGCTCTGGCGCTTTGACGACATATACATTTCGCCCAGCTGGCGATTTTGTGTTCATGAAATGTCCTCCGCTCAGAGAAGGCGAAAGCTACTCTAAATGGCATAGAGTACGTGATATGGACCAATACACGAATTACAGCATAACCCCAACTGCGCTCTTGGTCGGCAACAGAAAGGCACTCATGCTCTATGATGCTAAGAACAATCAGTATATATCCAATTTAATTCCTGACATCAACAGGAATACAACCTGTCTCCGCGATTTTCTCCCAGCTTCTGGTCGGTATCTTCATTATGGCCGACAAACTGGAGCGGTCCGAAACTCTTCGGCTGATCATCAGTACTTTGTTTTGACGTCTGATAAAGTTCTTTGGTTGGATATCCGAAATCCGCGAAAACCAATCTTGTCGACTGAACATAATATGGATTCAAGGGATCCTAGTTTACAGCTGGCAATGAGCTATCTGCCTGAGAAAGAGTTGCATGTGGCCACCGTCTACAGTCAGATGGCGCCTCTCACCACGGTGCTTGAGTTTGGATACGAGCGTCCCCCGCGACCACCAATGTGGTACAATGACGATCAAGAAAAAGCCAAAGACTTTGAAACATTACCAATAAGCGCGAGAAACCCGCAGATTTTTTCAACGGACCCTTCAAAACGTACACAGGCACTTCGCGTTTTTGAGCTACATGCAAAGACAGTGGAAACCGCCGAAGGTATGGAAAACTTGCCTACGATGGTTGGCGCCTTACAGTATACCATTGATCATGGCCTATACTCGCATATTTTAAGCTCTGATCCAACGGTAGAGTTAGATCTACATGATAAGAAACAGAGGAAGCACCCATTACATGAAATCATGCTATCGCGAGGCTTGGATGATCCTGCAGATACTTCCAAGAGTGTCGAGTACCACAATTTCAGAAGGTTATACAAACGGCTTTGTGACTACCGCCGTCTCATGGCTAATACAACTGATGATGAGGCAGTTGTGGCGCGTCTTATTCTAGACGCTGCTACAAAAGAGCTTGATCCTGATTCTGGAAGCCAAGCAAAGAGCATCATAACAGCATTTCCTGATTATGCGTCTAAGCTGGGCTTTGACCTAGCGACGTCGCTCTCTGGTATCAAATCGATATTAGAACACCTAAACATATTGACTTTAGACGGACCGGATAATTTCAAGGTGAAAAACATGTTGCCTTCTTTAATTGACTCGACAACGGTTGAGTCGATTGAGGAATTTTACAAGTACCTGAAGCTGATTTGGTTAAAGCCTTTGAAAGGATTTGCGCCTTCTAGAGAACTCGAAAAACGGGTAGCAGCTTCTTCAAACAACAGATCCAAATCCAAAGGTCTGTTTGTACTTCCTCATCCCAGATTGGCCAGCTACATGAAAGCTAGGTCATTGGTAGCTAAAAAGAAACAGAAGGTTAAGGCAAAGGCCACAAAACCTCGTGACGACGATGAATCGAACTCGGAGTCTGACGGAGGCTCTCCGTCAATCAAGCAAGAAATGGTCGAAGCAACCAATGGAATTTCAATCAAACACGATTCTTGGGCTTCAAGAAAATGGATCCGCCAGAAACGTATAGGACCCCCGATCCCTCGCCGGTCGGTCGTGTTCAAGAAAAACCACCACCAGAGCTTCATCGAGCAGCGTAAAAACATTGTCGAGCATATCGCGACCCAGGTTTACATGGCTTGTCTTGCTACCCAGATCGACGATGACTTCCAACCAGCGGGCGATAGGTACCTGGACCCCGTTCGCAAGTACGCAAAGAAGCTTACCGCGCAGTCGCTGTCATCAAGCGCCCGTGCAATTCTTGAAGACTGGACGATCGGGGGCGAAGATGTGCAGATCGAAATTGACGACTCGGACGACGAGGATGCGACGCAACGTGATGAATCTGTGTTTGCTCAATCACGAGAGCCGTCCTACATGGACCCGCGTGGCTCCTGGGGTACTCCCACGCCCATCCCGCGTCTCTCGACGCCGGCAGCAGCGCGGCGCCGCAAGTCGGCTTATTTTTCTCAATCTTCACAGCTCCAAAGCTCGGTGGAGGAGACGCCACCGCCTATGATGTCGCAGGTTCCGTCCATGTCTCAACTTGATGGAAGTCAACGAAGAAGAAAGTCTGGAAAAGTGCAGAGCAGTTCGCAAGTCCGGAAGCGAAGAAAAACAACAGAAGGATTTTAAGAGGCTAATGCCTTTGGCTTTTAGTATTATGATTCATAGTAATTGATTGTTCATTAATAGAATTACGTGAAGTAGCTGTGAGATATTGGTGTCATGATCCGTAGATCGCATTTTTCGAAGTAGAGTCCAGTCTTAACATAACGCGACAAAGGATGAATAAATAAATAGAGAATGAGTAGGTTCAAGATATTGTGGTATACATTAGCATTAGAGCACGGTAGGTGCGGTCTCGACCTTCTTCTGTCGCAAGTAGTCAATAATTTGCTATACAGATCAGTTAGTTTCTGTTAAATCATACATTGACCTCGAGCAAGATGGGTGGTCATTTGAAAATCTATCCAGTATTGCTCATCTAAAGTTGAGTTCAAGTATATCTCTTTTAGAGATGAGTCAAATTGTTTCAAAGCACTGCGCGGGGGGAGGAGTGTTTATACATACAGCCACTACTTCAGGACTGATTCCCTGCTCACACAACGACACACATAACGACAGCGTTTTCTTGTCAAGCCCCGTGTTCAGTAACTGAGAGATGTCGTGTAGGGTGTCAATAGACTCTCGGGCGCGTCGTTGGCGTTCCCTGTCCATTGCTAGTGTGTTTGATTGAAGTTGGTGTTGGTTTGGGGTTTGGATTGTGTTTGGCGGCGCGTGAAGAAAAAAAAAATAGGCTGTTGGGCTATCGAACTCTAGTGTCTGGAGATCGACGGAACTATGTATGGAAGCACGAGCAATGCGATGCTCCACACCCCATGCTCGATATAGCCTCCTGCTTTCTCGATCACTAGGTTTCTACAGTATAATCTCTGAATTGAAATCACAAAAACTTTTATTTGGTCGTTCGTCACAATAATATACACAATATGATGATAATATAAGAATGAAATCCTTCCACACCGCCAAGCCCTGCCGAAGCAGCAACATCTCGCCTCGGTTCCTGACTGGCTTAGTCTTCCAAGATGGCAGACTCGTCTTCCTTGTTTTCGCCTCCGTACATATAGAACTGGAGGAGAATGATCAAGTCCTCAAAGATAGTACCCAGGGATCCAATAAGCCAGGGGAGGTACATCTTGACGTACTTGGGATCTGTACGGTAAAAGAGGATGCCTCCCGAGTATGTAATGTTGGCCATCATAGAGAAGATGAAGAATAGAAGTGACAAGCCGTAGACCGATCGCTTTTGGTGATTCTGGTAAATTTGGGGCAATCGGGCACCCAGATAGAGAACAGCAGAAATGTATCCCAGAATCTGAGGACCGACGCCAACCTCATCCTTAATGGGCTCAGGTGTGTTCTCTTCCTTGCTGGAAAACAAAAAGCCAACAACGCCGGCTGCAAAGACAAACAAAAGGGGCAGCACGTACTGAGTTAGCACGGTTCCAGACGACTGCGGGGCAATCACAATTGAGGTCAAAGAGTCTCTGCGCGGGCGAAGAGATGACTTGCGTCTAGAAGCACTGTTTCTGCGATCCAGGAGGGGCTGGGTTGGGTCTGAAGCAACACTCGAGCTGCGGTGCTTGTGCGCGCCTCCAATTCCTTCTGTACCCAATGGGCCGGGCCTGTAATACAAGTACGAAGAAATAAGCAGTCCATCAGCGACACAGAACCACAGGGCCAAAAGAATGACGCCAGGGAGCAGCCCTGCCCACAGTGAGCCAATGAGATTAGAAACGTCGCCCAAAAACCAAATGGCAATAAACCCAGCAGAGATGCCCTCTGACGACTTGAGCTTCCACTGCTCAATGAGCTGTGGCAAGAGAATGACGATCCAGCATGCCAAGCTGGTTGACGATGAGATTCCGGACAGGACGACACGGATATGGGATGGGGTAATGACCGGGATGGTCGAGTTACTCCCTGTTGCGTCCAAAATGGAACTGAGGCTGAGAGCAGACATTGGAGATATGCTTGAAGATGTCAGAACTGAGCTGAAAAGAGGTCAATGCTGTGCAGATGAAAAGTCTTCGGGTGATGAGAAGCGGGTATTGCGCTGTATGCACTAGGGGAGTTTGACAGGAGAGATGGCAATCCGATGAGCTACTAATGTTTGGCTATAGATGAGACGAGATGGAAGAAGCGGAA
>JAJMHO010000014.1:28570-229022 GCA_030566085.1 Geotrichum histeridarum
TTTTTTTTTTTTTTTTTTTTTTTTTTTTTTTTTTTTTTTGCCAGTAAAATTAAATAGTCTACAGGTCACGTGCGTAATTTGTCACAGCTGTGATGTGAGACCCTGAAATTTCATTTTTTTTTTTTACTCTACAACGAACAAGGAAAGATTCTTCTTCTTCTCTACGACGACAGGCCTGGCTTTGATATCTTCCAAAGATTTAATCGGAAAAAAAAGCGCATCTCATAATGAATCCGAAACCTGAAAAAAAGACAACTGATGTTGGCGAGGGTATATGAGCCTTTTTTTTTCTTCTTTTGCTTTCCTGTTTTACCTTTGTTTCCTAACAAGAGTGCAGCTATGACTATTCTAGCTGACTACCTGGGAAAGCAAAACCGCCCGTATTCAGTAACAGATCTAATGACGAATTTACACAACTCCATGTCCAAACCTTTAATTACCAAGGCGCTGACCCAGCTGGAAACGGCTGGCACCATCAAGGCCAAGACGTACGGAAAATCAGTCATCTACGTGATCAAACAAGCAAGAAACATGTATGAACAGACTCTGAGACCACAACTTACCATGTAAAATTAATAGGAGCCTCAGTTGACAGATGATGCAGATCAGCAGGCTGAGATGGACTTGACGCAGCAGTTGCAGGATCTGGAAGATCAAGTTGTGGCTTATTCTGCGAACCTTAGGGCGCTGAAAGATCGTGAGATCAAATACCAAACAATGTTCCACCTTCTAACAATTACAAGAATTGGCAGCTAGTCTCGCAACCCCAACTAATGATCAGCTAGCGGGGAGCCTTGCAACGCTGCGAGACCAGGTCCAAGCCCAGCAGCGGATCCTGGCTGAAATGAATGCCGAGCAAGACGAGCCCCTGCCTGTCATAAGTCAAGAGGATATCAATGCCAAAAAGGAAAACGTTAAAAAGCTGTTTGCCATTTATAACAGGCGAACCAAAATTGTATGTTCTTTAAAAGTCTAGGAACGCAGTGCTCATCCATTGCGTACAACAGGCACGAAACATGTGGAAGACAATCCAGGATAACACGCCAGATGGCGCTGAACTAGAGGTAACTAATTCTCTACTGCTGGGCATTGTTCACTTGATTAATTACAGAGTAGAATGAACTGGGATTGGAATGGCATTTGGAAGCAGGGCCCAAAATCTCAAGTCTTATTGCCTAAGCCATAAGAGTAAGTTGAATACCAGTATTCAGGTACTTGGAGGTCAATCGCCTATTATGAAAGAAAAGAGGTGTATTGTCAACTTTCAGAGAGTGTATATATAAGAATTTATACATGTTTTGCAATTGAAATCAAAGATGAAAAGAGGAAGAGTCTGTAAGAATGTGTATCGGTTCAAAGGAAAGAGGAGGGGAAGAGATCGTGGAAGAAAAATTTACTTCAACAGTCTGAACAGAGAGTGAGCAGTGTTGTCGTTGATGCAGTGCTCCAAGTGGAAGAACTCCTCAACACAGTCCTCCTTGTACTCGCGGTCAGCGTAATCAGGCTCCTGCTGGGCAGCGGTGACACGCTCAACACACTCCTCGAAGTGGTGCTTGAAGCTGTGGCAGACACCCTCGGCAGCGGCCTCACGGAGGGCAGGGTAGGGATCTTGGGGCTCATCCTCGTCCTCCTCGTCCTCTTCTTCTTCTTCTTCTTCTTCCTCCTCAGCCTCCTCGGCAGGTGCGTCGGCAGTCTCCTCTTCGGCAGTCTCTTCAACGGTTTCGGTCTAGAATGGAGTGTTAGTAAGTGTGATTTAGAAAATGTAGTATGCAAGGCATGTCCAAGAGACGGTAGCAAAGGAGAGGCCAGAACATAGGGTAGATAGGTTCAGCAGGATGAGCAAGAAGGCAAGATAGTGCAGCCATGACGGTTCGCAAATCAGGTCTAATATCAAGTCGTCACAAACGGCGTTCTACCTTCTAACTGTTCTGAACTCATAAACCAGCCCTGAAGCTCTCCCCGACCCTATATCACAGTAGTCTCATCCCATGAAGTGAACCCCCAACTCTTGAACTCAAACCAAAATCAAATCAAAGTTGTCGAGAGTCTCTTTTCTAATTTCAAAGACTTACAGCTTCTTCTTCCTCAGCAAGAGCGACGGTAGGCAGCAGGGACTCAACAAGGTCAGTCCAAAGCGATGCGAACGAAGACATTATGATTTTAAGTTGTGTATGTATCGACTGTTGAAAATATAGTTGTCGGTATGAAAGGTTGAAAAAAAAGTTGGAGAAGTCAATTCCCTTCTGGTTAGTAGTATTAGGATTTTCACTGCTCAAGCCCAGCCCTAGAGACAAAACTTTACTATGGGATAGGCGCTGGAGAACTTAGGTCCTCAACAAGAAAATCAAAAAAGGTGTGGCTGTGATTGGTCAAAATTATTGGCCTAGCCCTCTATGGATTTTAGAAAAGTGCCTAACCCTGGAAATGAAATATTTTCTCGGTTCAAAATTTTAAGAGCCTAATGAAAATCTACGATATCTTTGATCTGATCTTAGGATGAAAACTTTTGTATTTTGAAAATGAAAATTGCAACCAAGAAATAAATTATAAACAATCCAAGACTTAATGTACAACTTAGACACGGAGGGAGTTCTCAAGAACACGCTGCTTCTTAGCGATCTTAGCGTTGGACTTGGCACCAAGGATACCACCACCCCACTTCTTGCGGGCCTCCTCGCTCTTCTCACCAAAGTTGGCCTGGATGGTAGAAACAAGGTTGGAAAGGGCGGCCTTGTCAGCAGCCTTGACGTCGGTCAAAGCAACAACGGCAGCGGTCTTCTTGTGGACAAGAGTTCCGAGACGAGCCTTACCCTTGACAATGGCGTAAGGGATTCCGAGCTTGCGGCAGAGAGCAGGGATGAAGACAACCAACTCAATGGGGTCAACGTCGTTGGCAATGAGAACGAGCTGGGGCTTCTTGTTCTCAATGAGGGCGACAACGTGGTTGAGACCGTACTTGACAACGTAGGGCTTCTCGGAGACATCCTCCTTCTTCTTGCCCTCAGCAATGGCGGCAGCCTCCTTGGTGAGACGCTCCTTCTTCTGGGCGGGGGTCTCGGGGCGGTATCCGTTGAGGAGCTTGAAAGCCTGAGCAGCGGTGTTCTTGTCCAAGGTGTTCTGGAACTGGGTAAGAGCAGGGGGGACCTTAAGACGGAGGTTCAGGACCTTCTTCTGTCTCTGCAGACGAACGTAGCCGGGCCACTTGACGAAACGAGAAAGGTTTCTCTTGGGCTGGATGGCCTGACCAATGCCAAAGTTGCGGGGTCTCTTCTCGATGAGAGGGTTCTTGGAAGAGGCGGCCTTGGAGGCAGTCTTAGCCAGGGGAGCGGGAGCAGGCTTCTTTCCTTTGGAAACGGGCATTTTGTCGTCTAGTTGTCGGGTTGGCACAGAGGAGAGAAAAGAGAGGAAAAAAAAGAGAAGGGGAAAAAAAGTAAGAAAGGGCTCTCTGTGAGTATCTTCCCAATAGGAAGTGTGTACAGGTGAAAAAAAAAATCAAGTGTGGCCAGAGTGTGTGACTACTTATTTCCTGAAACAGAAATTCCCTGATTTGGAAATGAAAACCCCTATTGGGAAATGTCAGACCTAAACCACATACTGTAAGCCCTCACTGTGCGACACCCTCCCACACACCCACTGCGAAACGAAAACTTCTGCCTTACTTGGTTTTTTCACGTAGAACACCTCTCGATCAACCCTTGAAGTCTTCACACACAACCGCACAGTAAGTTATTTTTGTTATTCCTGCTCAGAATGAACCTTTGACTATGTAGCAGTTGATATCCACGACTCATGTCTCGATCATCTGCTCATATTCGTAGTTCCCACTATCTCATATCTGACAGCTCTTGCTAACCTCCTTTCCTCAGAGATGTCCAAGTCCAAGAACCACACGAACCACAACCAAATCAAGAAGGCTCACCGCAACGGTATCAAGAAGCCCAAGACCTTCAAGTACCCATCTCTCAAGGGTGTTGACCCCAAGTTCAAGAGAAACCACAAGCACGCCCTCCACGGAACTGCTAAGGCTCTTGCTGCCCGCCGTGCTGAGGCCAAGGCCTAAACTCCAAAACCTCTTCATAAACGACGACGACACCAAAAAACACCTCCGCCTCTCTTTTGCAATTTGAAATCAACAACAGATAAAATATAAAAAAGCCTTGGAAGTTTTCTTGGAAAAGAAACCTTGTTAATGTATGGGTCTAAGATGTGTATTGATAATTGAATGCTTTTTCTCATGATTTACTTTTGCTTTTACTTGAGTTTCATGATTTTCTGTAAATCTCTGTATTTTGTACTACCCTTCTTCATTATTACTGATAAGCTTTGCTGTACATTTTAATTCCTCTGTTTTGTTTTGTTTCATGGGCTAACCTCTGGGGCAGCTAAAAGAATCGGCTTTTCTTCATTAGCTGCTGTGTTCCGCTTCTTGGCCTCTTCTGCCAAAAGTTCCTTCTCTTTTTGTGATATGCTCTGATCCTCCATCTGATCCTTTGCACTCTTCGCGACCTCGGGCTTGACGGTCACAGATGGAGGACTGGTCACACGTGCCCACTGGGCCAGCAACTTCTGCTCAATCTCCGTGTCCAGCTCCACATCGTCGTCCTCCTCTTCCTCAACTTTGGCAGTTGCTGTGGGTTGTTCGATAGGAATAGCTTCGCCTTCACCTTCACCTGATTCGCCCTCGGCCACAATATCAGCGACCTTGTTCAGCTTTGCGGCGCCTAACCTTTCGTACTTTTTGATAAAGCGTTGGATTTCAGGTTTATCGGTGTCCATGATAATCGGTGAATCGGCCCGCAGGACAAAGTCTGTTGGGTTAGACTTCTCCGCCGTGGTAATCAGCGTTGCCTTTACCATTTCCTGGGCAGGCGGTGCTTTGTAGACATATCCGATGGGCGAGTGGGAAGCGTCATACTCATGGTAGAGACTCTCGGTTTCAAAATAAGCGTCACAACTCAGGTCCCAAAATCCCCCAAGCTGCAGAGTTTCACACTGGGACTTCAACATCTGAGAACCGTAAATAAATGGCGAGTAAAAGATAAATGTTGAGATTGTGCCAGCAATCAAAAGGCCATAGAACAAGTTAACCAGAAAAGCTTTGCGCAGGGTCAAGACGCTAAAGTATTCCCACCACCGGGACGACGCAAGGATTGAGCAGTAAAGAGCAGGGAGATAATCAGGAAGAGTTGTATGCTCTCTAAACACCAGTGGGAAGAACTGACAAGCCCACAGAAGAAGAAAGCCACCAACATGATGATCCATTTCCCTGATTCCTTCAAAATGTTTGAAAGAAATGAAACCGCGTTGAAGTGAAAAGAAGGTAAAAATCTTGAATAGCACGTAAGTCGCAATACCAACAACGGATCCATACCACACAATCACATTTCCAACTAGGAGAACCTGTCTATGGTGCTGACGGAACAAAGCAATTCCATGATTCATCAAGGGAAGCATGTATCCAGCTTTACTGTATGAAAAGTTCTTCTCCTTCCGCAAAGTCTTGTCTGTGTGTGCAATCAACTTGGTGTACTCGTCAACCTTCTCCATAACTGACGCATCCTGATATCTGACCTTATCGGCGTTTTCAGGATGCATGGGATGGTAGTTAGTCTCAACAATCCAGTAGGAATTCTCGTCGATACCATTTCGAGCGCAAGTGATTTCTTGTTGACTGTAAGCAGATTCTGGCAACTTGACTCTGTGAGAAAACAAGTAGCACATTCGCAATGGGTGCTTGAACTTGACAACAGAGTTAATAGCACGCCATTCCGTCTTTGCAATTTCTGGCCAAGACTCCTCTGGGACAATTTCAAGCTGCCACAGATCGTTCAAATCACCAATGAAACCGTCAGCGCCGTAAGCAGTAACTTCAAATTGCCAGTCGTTATCGGTAATTGGTGCCCTGTGGTGATGAGTGTGAAGACGTCTAAGTGATTGGAAATGTCTTAGTCTCACCAAGCTACCATCAGTAACAACACTGAAAGGCTTGGTATGAATATTCTCTTCTGTAGCGGAAATATTCTCAACCAACCAGATATTGTTCAAATCTCTGTATCCATAACCAGTAACTTGCTGCTGTCCAGAGCCGCCTTCAAAGAATGCATTGTGAGAATGTAGGTATACGTTGGTATGCAAATGTCTGATTGAAACCATGCTACCAATTCCAATGGGTGCCACAACCTCGGTAGTAGGACTGTTGATGAATGAAGCCTGGAATGGGCCACTCACAAACGGGGTTCCATCGCCATTGCCAGGAAGTAACTGAATGTGGAGTGCAATAACCACGCCGGAAAAGATGAGAGGAATAAAGTAGAAGTAGAGAACTCTCAGTCCAGAGCTGAAAATAAATCTCATGAGAGGATATCTGTCTTTGATATTACCAAATCCCCAAAACAATTGATAAGCGGAAGCAATGAAGACCCAGGCAACTGTCCACCAGCCTTCGTTATGGCTGCTCACTAAAACACCAAGTGTCAATCCGAGCAGAGTCGCAACTAGATGCCACATGAGACTGAAGTGCTGTTGGAGCTCAAGCAGCTTCCAAAAGTAAACAGCAGCACCCAGAGCAAAGAGAATGATGGGGCTTTGGAAAATAAATCGCTGCTCTAAAACGTATGAGCACTCAAAGCCAACAAAAATGGCACCAACTGTTGCTCCCCGTCTCGTCATGCCAGCCAACTTCAAAGTCAAAAAAGTGAAGATAACCAAGCCAACTCCGGTCAACGCAGTGAAGATGCGCAGTTGTGCAAATGGAAATGCATGGCCAATGTAGCTGTCAAATTGAGTGAAGTCAAATTGGCCTGGATAGTCGAGTAAATGTGCCAAGTAAGCGTAGATGAGACTGACAAAAGGAGGTTCTGAATCGTAAAAGAACCTGCCTCTCATGTAATTGTTGATGCGGTTGCCAATGATCATTTCCTCATGGACAACATTAGGGGGACTCGTAATATTCCACAAGCGAGCAACGAGTGAAGCCAAGATCACAAACATGAGCGATCCGTAGTCTTTCGATGTCAGGGCCACCCTCTCGCGAAGCGAACTGGGCACATCTGAGGAGAGGACCTGGCCAGGCTTCCATAGGCCCAGCAAAAAACCTGTACCTGTGGCTACGTAGGCTGGTTTTGATGAATCGTAGCAGGCCGATCCGTCCTCATTGTGTGTGGGATCAACATGATCTTGCTTTTCGTTTGAAATTAATGGCGTCGCTGAATCGTCTGACATTGTTGAGTGACAGAGTAGACAGGATCAATCGATTTGAAATGTAAATGTATCTGGAGTAATTCTTGATGAATCGAGGACAGCAAAGTATTTAAATTATTCAGTGGATCTTCGCGTCCATAAAAGTAGGGCAGAATTTAGCGGAGAAGAGAATGATTGATCAAGGACGATTCTCCCGAGAACCGCAATCGCTATTGTATCCTATCTGAAGACAATGCACAAGATTCTAGAGTGATGAAAGAAAGAACGACTATGTGCCCTGAAAATCCCTGATTGATGTGTCAATAAAAAATAGATTTTGACTGTGAGGGGAGGAAGAATGAAAGGGAAATGGCATTTTTATATATGTATACATTTTCTGAATGTGAAAGTTGGGTTTTTTTTCTTGATTCCTGCAAGGGAGGAAACCCCACAATGGACTCTTCAGGCGGCTGCTGCTGCTGCCGTAGAATGGAAAACAATAGTATATAGGATCAGGGATTAAGCGTCATAGAGCGTAACTTTATATGAAAAAAAGTACCAAATTTATCAATACCGGCACAGATCTTGTTAAATGATTAAAAATGTCTATAAAACCAATTTGCACTTGTTTCCTGGTTCTTTTGGATTCGTATAAGGACCCGATCTGCGGGTATCGGGCTCACTACCCTACTTCAAGTACTGAAATATCACCTACGTAATGAAAAATAAACCGGTCAAACCCTAGCCCAACTTCTCGAAATTTTTTTTCGTCCTTGGGAGGAACTGAAATTTATAAAATTTTTTGACCAAAGAACAATTGCCCTTCAGTTCTAATTCAACCTTGGATAAGAGGACCTTTACAGGATTCCTGATTTACAAGCAATAACGACTCAATAGACCTACCGCAAATATGGATATTTCGTATCCTGTAGGTTCTGAGATCACCTCGGTTGATTTCGGGTTTCTCAAACCAACGGATATCAAAAAACTATCAGCGAAACAAATCATTTCTCCCCAAGTCTTTGATAGTCTGGATCACCCAGTTAAAGGCGGTCTGTATGATCTTGCTCTTGGTGCATTCCTGCGCAATTTGTAAGTATTCATGGTGTCAATTCTTGCCGTCCGGATCTAACGATTGTAGGTGTTCGACATGTGGTTTAGATGACCGCTACTGCCCAGGACACATGGGACACATTGAGCTCCCAGTGCCTGTCTACAACCCTCTATTTTTCCCTCAAATGTACATGTTCCTTCGATCTACCTGTCTCTACTGCCATCAATTCAAAGTGAAGAGCACAGAAGTTCACCGTTACGAATGCAAGCTTCGACTTTTGCAGCATGGTCTTACTCTTGAGGCCCAAGAGATTGACAACTTCCACCAAGGTCAAAACAGCACTGACAAAAAGGAGGATGCTTTCGATGAAATGGAGACTGATCTCACCACTAAAAACAGTACCTCCTCTGACATTCAACAACTTCGTGCTCAGAGAGAGGAGTTTGTTAGAAAATCCATTGCCAAGGCTATCGCTGACGGCAGATCCACTGAGCTGGGCGTTTCAACGTCTTCAGTTCAAGAAGAGCGTAAGGATCTTTTGCATGAATTCTATCTGATTGCTAGATCTCGCAAGGCTTGCGATAACTGCAAAATGATTTCTCCAAAGTACAGAAAGGATGGTTTCGCCAAGATCTTTGAACAGCCCTTGTCTGAAAAAGAACAACGTCACAACAGTTTGCGTACGCTGAAACGTAAGAGAGTCGTCACTGCTCAAAATGGCGAGCTCAAGGAAAAGCAAGCTCCACGGGAAGAGGACGAAGTGAGACTTCCTATCGATCCTGTTGCTTTTGGAAAGCAAGCTTCCCGCTATGTTCTCTCAGTTGAGGTTCTCAACACGCTTCGATCTCTGTTTGTTCAAGAAAAGGAAATTTGCACTGTGCTGTTCCAGAAGCGACCTAATATGAAGGAACCAGTCACTGCAGACATGTTTTTCATTGAGAACTTGATTGTTCCCCCTACTAGATTCAGATTGCCCTCTCAGTTGGGTGATCAAATTCACACAAATCCTCAAAACGATCTCCTGGCAAACATTCTAACTACCGCTCTTCGTGTTAGAGATCTCAATGCCCGCATGAATGAGTTCAAGAGCCAAGGTGTTCAGGGTGAGGAACGCAAGAATGTGTTTACTCATCTCATGAATGCTCTTGTTACTATTCAAAATGATGTCAATGGATACCTTGATTCGACTAAGGCTGGTCCTACTGCTGGTGCAACTCCCCTGCCTGGTGTCAAGCAGGCCCTGGAAAAGAAGGAAGGTTTGTTCAGAAAGAATATGATGGGAAAGCGTGTCAACTACGCTGCCCGTTCCGTCATTTCTCCTGATCCCAACATTGAGACCAATGAGATTGGTATTCCTCCAGTGTTTGCTGTTGGCCTTACCTACCCTGAACCCGTTACTTCATACAACTTTCACGAAATGCGACAGGCTGTTATTAACGGTCCTTCCGTTTGGCCTGGCGCTGTTTCTATTAAGAATGAGGATGGTTCTATGGTGAATCTTGAATCAATGTCTCTCGAGCAGCGTACCGCTTTGGCAAATCAGCTTCTCACTCCTTCCACACCCAACGGAGTTGTTAACAAGAAGGTTTTTCGTCATATCCGCAACCACGATGTCGTCCTTATGAACCGTCAGCCAACTCTGCATAAAGCTTCTATGATGGGTCATAAAGTCCGCGTTCTTCCTGGTGAGAAGACCTTGCGTTTGCATTACGCCAATACTGGTGCCTACAATGCTGATTTCGATGGTGATGAGATGAACATGCATTTCCCACAAAACGAGAATGCCAGAGCTGAGGCTCTCATGATTGCCAACACTGACTCTCAATACCTCACTCCTACATCTGGTAAGCCCCTTCGTGGTCTTATTCAGGATCATATTTCCGCTGGTGTCCTTTTGACCAGCAAAGATACCTTCTTCACTCGCGAAAAATACCAGCAGCTCGTCTACGGATGCCTGCGTCCTGAAGATGGCCACACAACCTCTGGCAGAATTCTTACCGTTCCCCCAGCTATTCTCAAGCCTCAGCCTCTGTGGACAGGAAAGCAGGTCATCACTACTGCTCTGCTCAACATCAAGCCTCTTGACCGAATGGGCCTGAACTTGAAGTCCAAGAACAAGGTTAAGAACGAGTACTGGGGTCAGCATTCCACTGAGAACGATGTAATTTTCAAGAATGGTGAGCTTGTGTGTGGTATTCTTGATAAGTCACAATATGGTGCTTCCGATTATGGTTTGGTTCACTCTATTCATGAAATTTACGGTGCTCATAGTGCTGGCTCTTTCCTCTCAGTCCTCGGCCGTCTCTTTACCAGATATGTTACTTCTATTGGTCTCACCTGTGGTATGGACGATCTGCATCTGACCGCTGAGGGTGATCAATGGAGACGAGACATCTTGAATTCTGCCTCTGATGTTGGCCGCAAGGCTGCTGCTGAGGTCACCAACTTGGACCCTACTGTCTCAGAGACCGATCCTGAGTTCAAGAGACGTCTTGAGGAGATTCTCCGTGACGACAACAAACTGGCTATTCTTGATGCCATTACTCAGTCCAAGGTCAATGCTGTTGCTTCAAGCGTCGTTTCCAAGTGTATTCCAGACGGTACCGAGAAGCGTTTCCCTGTCAATGCTATGCAGTCTATGGCTCTCTCTGGTGCTAAGGGTTCTAACGTTAACGTTTCTCAGATTATGTGTCTTCTTGGACAGCAGGCTCTGGAAGGTCGCCGTGTCCCTGTCATGGTCAGTGGTAAGACTCTCCCTTCGTTCAAGCCATTCGACACGCAAGCTCGTGCTGGTGGTTACATTTCTGGTCGTTTCTTTTCTGGTATCAAGCCTCAAGAGTACTACTTCCATTGCATGGCTGGTCGTGAAGGTCTGATTGATACTGCCGTCAAGACATCCAGATCCGGATACCTGCAAAGATGTTTGATTAAGCAGCTTGAAGGTGTCCAGGTCAACTACGATAACTCTGTTCGTGACTCTGATGGTACCCTTATTCAGTTCATGTATGGTGGTGATGCTGTCGACGTCATCAAGGAGTCTCACTTGACCAAGTTCCAATTCTGTGCTGACAACTTCGAGTCGCTGCTGCAAAAGCATCAGCCTGGTGAGAAGGCAGTCAATTTGGATATTGAAGCTGCTATTGCATACTCCAAGAAGGTCAAGAAGCATAACAAAAAGCATGTGGATGAGCCACACTACACTCAATCTGCCAAGTATGATCCTGTTGTCTCTACTTACAATCCTGGTCGATACATTGGTAGTGTCTCTGAAGTTTTTGAAGATAAGCTGGAAGACTTCATTGCCAACAACAAGCATCTGTTCATTTCCAAGAAGGATGCTAAGGCTGGTTTGTCTGGCTTCCAAGACAAGACTTTCCGTGCTCTGATGCAACTCAAGTACATGCAGTCTATTGTTGACCCTGGTGAGGCTGTCGGTATTATTGCTTCTGAGTCTATTGGTGAGCCTTCGACACAGATGACACTGAACACTTTCCATTTCGCTGGTCACGGTGCCGCTAACGTCACTCTCGGTATCCCTCGTATGAGAGAAATTATCATGACCGCTAGTGCTAATATCAAGACTCCTCAGATGACCCTGCCGATTCTCAGTGATATCAATGACGATCAGGCCGACATCTTCTGCAAGAGTGTTGCCAAGATTGTTCTTTCTCAGCTTGTCGATAACGTCACTGTTACTGAGAACGTTGGTGCTAGTGTTGATGGAACTACTACCAGAGCATACAATATCCGTCTGCAGTTCTACACTCGCGATGAGTATGAATCTGAGTATGACATTTCACAAACCCAGTTGGAACACTGCGTTACTGGTTCCTTCATTGACCAGGTTACTGCCACTATCAAGAAGGAAGTCAGAAAGAACAACATTACTCAAGAGGTCCAAGTTGGTAAGGCCATCCCCATCCGCGATGACACAAGAACCGTCAGCAGAACCAAGTCTGGTGATGGCGAGTCTGATGGCGAGGATGGAGATGCTGACGACGACAAGATCAAGTCAAAGACCAAGCAGTCTGTTTCTTACGATGCTCCTGACGATGAGGAGCTTGAGGTCATGGAGGAAGCTCAGCGAACTTCTGATGATGATGACAGCTCTTCTGAAGAGTCTGACTCTGACTCTGATAGCGAAAGCGAGGATGAGGAACCTACTCGTGCCCGCTCTACAGATGCCAAGGCTAGAGAGCAGGCAGTTTTCACTAAGCACAAGAACTGTACCAAGTTTGAGTTTGATGATGTTGATGGTGAGTTCTGTGAGATCCGCCTCGAGTATCCTTCATCTATCAAGAAGATTCTCATGGTTAACCTCATTGAGGATATCTGCCGCAAGGTCGTTGTAAGACAAATTCCACGCATTGGCAGATGCTTGCATCCTGCCCCCGAACAGCATGATGGTAACCGTGTCCTGGTCACCGAGGGTGTCAACTTCCACGCTATGTGGGAGGAGGATGCTTTCATTGATCTGAACTCCGTCACTTCCAACGACGTTGTCGCCGTTCTACGCACTTACGGCGTTGAGGCTGCTCGTAACACCATTGTCCGAGAAATCAATAACGTTTTCAAGACCTACGCCATTTCCGTCAACACCAGACATTTGGACTTGATTGCCGATATGATGACTCGTGAAGGAACCTACTTGCCTTTCAACAGACAGGGTGTTGACTCTGGAACTTCACCATTCATGAAGATGTCCTTTGAAACCACCTGTCAGTTTTTGACCAAGGCAGTTATGGATGCTGACACTGATTTATTGGATTCCCCATCTGCTAGAATTGTTCTGGGTAAAATTTCCAAGTCTGGTACTGGTTCGTTTGATGTCCTCACTCCCATCAGCACTGACTTATAAAAAAGAAGATACTACTTGTAGTACACGGTTGTTTATTTGTATAGAATTGTTTTTATTGCTAATTGTATTTAACACTTATTTTTGTACTTGCCGAGATGTTGATATTTGTGTTTAGAAGCGTACCCAGATGAAAGGTGTTATGCCCTAACCTTAGCGATGAAATACAAGCATCAAGCATCTCCGTCACAGAAAATTTCATCTAACAAGGCCTTGAGGCGATATCCTCACAATGACATCGATAGAGGCTGTGTATATTATAGATATTAATGGGTATGTGGTAATTACTGATAGTCGCTTCTTGGTTAACATTGATTTAGCAAAGTTGTACTGGATTATCCCGTTAGTGCATCTCCACCAAGTGTCCAATCTTTGATCCCATACGTGATCAGTTCTGAAGATGGCACCGTATTAAGCCCTAGCAATGAAGGAGCGATCAGTTTAAAATCATCAGGATCAGGATTAGCAACAATTCAGCCTCCAATTATTGAAATTTCGTCATCTCGACTACTATTTCACCAAAAACATGGCAATGTTATCTTTCTTTTGCCGTGCGCTTCAACAACGCCAGCTATGGTACCGTTTGAGTTCATTGCTCGATTCATAGATGCCCTCGAATCCTTCTTGACGGCGCCGATTATTCCAACAAAAATTGAGCTTAACTTTGATATCGTTTTGCTCGTACTTAGTGAGATGCTTGACGGAGGCGCACCGTTCATAACAGAAACCGACATGGTGCACGAGTATGTTCAACCAACTGGAGCTATTGCAAAATTCTTATCAGCTACGCCAGCTTGGCAAGGAAGCGGACTTGAAAAGCGTGGATTCAACAACGACATTCCCTGGCGCAGATCGAATGTAAAGTACACCAACAACGAGCTCTTTGTCGACATTGTTGAAACTCTCACTGTAATTATTCCGCCATCACGCCGGTTGACACGCTATGCTGTACCATCTTCATCATCTGCATTCTATACCAGTACACCAGCTACCTCAACTCATTCATCCAAACCACTGATCGCCCGCGTTGAAGGTAGAATTTTCATCAACTCTCATCTTTCAGGCGTACCAGATATCAGCTTGTCGCTCAACACTGGAAAACATACACTCGAGTATCCAACTTTCCATCCTTGTGTAAGGAACGAGGCCTGGATGGACGAAAAGTCAAGCGCCACAGCGAGGAACACGTATTCATTTATTCCTCCCGATGGCAAATTTTTGCTGGGTAGCTATGCATTGAACAATGTCGATGTTGGCTTGGTCCAGGCAGATTTGAGTACGGGCCTTGGTGCAGACAAGAACGAATTTGAGGTCCGGGTTTGGACTTTAATGTCACGCGATTCCAAAGCAATCGAGAACCTAAGCATTAATATTGTGACCGATGAAAGCAAAGTCCGGGCTATTAGAACTCTTAGAGTGACTGCAGGAGACTTCAACTCTCTGGATGGAACTACTGGTGAATGGAGGTTTTCAGGAAAAACGCCTTTGGGATGGAACGCAACGCTCCGTGGTGTTTTGGTGAAGTTGAATGAAGAGGAGAGTGATAATGAGGAAGAGCCAGTGCCAGAGGTCGTTGAAGCTCCTGTTACGAAAAAGAAGGGCAAAGCCAAGGTTCAATTGATTGACAACGGTGACGATACAGTGGCTTCGCAACCCATTGGCAAGGCAAAAAAGAAGAAGAGCAAGAAGAAGAAGGAAGTTGTTGCATCTGAAGAATCGTCAGTCGTTTCTGTGAGCGCACCGGCTCCTTCCAAGAAGCAGGTAAATGCCATTTTCCCAACGCATATTTCTGTTTCATACAAGACAATCGGCCAGATCCCGAGCGGTATCAAGGTGCAATCATTAAAAATCGGCAATGCTAGAGGCTCTGGGGATGCCGTTAAGCCTTTCAAGGGCGTTCGATACATAACTGTAACTGGTGATTATATTGTACGATAACTTCTATAGGTCTATACGATAGGATCCTTCTGTTTAGTCTTGACATCAAAACCATTCTCAAGCAATCCAATAATGTCATCAAGACTAGAATGTTAGCTTTGCAGGTTCGTAATGAAGAAAAAATGACATACCGATGAACAACAGCGTCTGTTTCTGGAACATCTTCAATGTGCTCATTGACGTCTGAGCGAATGAGAATGGTGCCAGCGCCAGCTCTGTAACCAGCCAGCATGTCGTCAATGGAATCACCAACCATGATAACGTTGTCGGGTTTAACATTCTACAAGATTAGTAGTCGTCTAATTTTCTTGAAGATAACATACCCAAGAATTAGCAATATGAAGAAGGCCGGCAGGACTAGGCTTAGGAGGCTTGAATTCACGAGTGATGACCTTTCGAGTTAGGATTTAGCAGAGTAACATTTAGCACCAAACATACTGGACCGAATTTGTGTTCACTGAGGAAGTTGGTCAACAAATGGTCAACAGGAACCTAGGCAGAGTTAGACCATATTCAAAGAAAAGTCATATTTACTCACAGGGAAATTTCGGGTCAAAATGGCCTTGGGGATATTCTGAGAGTCGATGAACTTGGGAAGGTGGGTTAGCAGCATTAAGGTCAAAGTCCAATTGATCTTACATCCATAAGCTTGACCAAACCTAGAAACGTTAGTTCTAAACTGAATCAGACAAGTCTAGATCTTACCTGGCTGAGCTTCCATGTCCAACATGGCGGTTTTCTCGATCTTGCGGAGCTTCTCCTGGGCCTCTTCTTGCTCCTTCTCAGGTAACGAATGGACGTAATCTAAAATATCAATGCCCTTTTCAATGCACAAAGCATCTCTCATTTGCTCTTCAGATATCGGTCAGCCCATGAATATCCAAGAGGTCGTAATACTAACTGAACATCCAAGTCTTTATAGGTTAGCAGAGATTCTAGGTTGAGAGATCACACATACCTGAGGTTTGCACAGGGTTCCGTCCATATCGAAGATAACTCCCAAGATGGGAAGATCCGTGACATTTTTGGGCTTGAGGATGAGTCTGGCTGCCATTTTTACTCCGTGAGTGTCCTTAATCCTGTCAAGTACTTGGTGCCTGTCCTTGGTGATAAAGTGCTTCAGATTGTGTCTTGATCTTACAGACCGAAATCAAGGCTGAACCGATCACGTGGTAATGACTCAGCAAGGTCTATTAATTAGATTTGGTTCACCTTTCTTCTCTCACCATTATCTCAATCAACCTTCTTCATCTTATTCTGTATATTAGGTCTTATTTACTGCTTTTGTGAACTATTGAATTGACAGAGGAATAGTATACTGAGTGTTTCGTGTTCAATTAATTTGTCTACCCAGCGGCTTTTATAGGAAGGCAAACGACGGTGATTATAGCAGGGAACCAAATTACCCCAGACAAAATACTTGAAGCTCGAACACATTTTGAACTATGGCTTCTGCAGTTCCATACAATCCTGAGGGGTTTGGAACTGAACCCAACCCATTTGCACAGGATCAGGCGTCGCCTAATGAGACATCGACTGAACCTGCTAGCCCAAGTACGCAGGAACCTACCGCCACAGAGACACACACCGAACCAGAAGAAACCCCAGCTCCGCCACCTGCAGAAGAACCGGCCAAGGCACCAGACGCTCCTGTACCTGCACCTGCCGCTGAATTGCCAGCCAAACCAGTCAAAAAGTATAAACTGGTACTGAAAATCACAGATTTGGAGCGCAATGGCAAAAAGGACCCCATCTTTCGATTTGATGCCTACGTAAGATTCTTGTTTTACTTGCCAAAGGTATTTCACTAACCTTAAAAAAAAGACTACATTACCTCGATATCGGACGACGACATTCAAAGACGTACGAAGGACACATCATGAGTTTCTGAAGTTTGGTGCTCATTTGAACAATGCCAATCCGGAATGCTTTGTGCCCTCAGTGCCCCCAGCGGTGACGTCAGCGGGCGCAGGTACTGAGGAAGACGAAATTAAAACCAAAAAGAAGATGCAGTTATGGCTTGACCGTGTATCGAGCAATCCTATCCTTGCTCGAGACGAAGAGTTTGCTTATTTTATTGAATCCGATTTTGGATATACTCCAGTCAACAAACGCCGACCACCTGCCACTGGTATTACCCGCAAAGCCTTGAAACAACTGCAACCCCCTCACGACGAGGTACGAGAACTAGCTGACTTTCGACCGGTCATCAAACAAATTTATCTTACCAGTCAGGAAACCAATGCTAAACTGGAAAGAGTGTCCAAATCGCGCCGAAATCTGGGACTGGCCATGACTGACTTTGGACAAAAACTAGCGCACTATTCACAGACCGAGCATGAGTACCCTGGAATGGTCAACATGTGGATCAAGCTCAGCAAAGTGGTTACAGCGCTGGGTGATCTGGAAGCCGTTAAAGCGACTCTGGAAGCGTCGAGCTTGGGTGATGGACTAGCATGGATCGCGCAGGATACTTATGTTGCGAAAGAAGCAATGACGAATCGGCATTTGCTGACCCGGGAATTGGCCAAAGCACAAGCCAGCACCAAGTCAAAACATCAGACAGCAGTGAAATTAAAGGGCTCGACAAATATCAATCCCGCTAAAGTCGATGAAGCAATCACGGCACTGGAGGAAGCTACCAAGGTCGAAGAACAGCTTACGGCCAAAGTGAGACGGGTTACAGAAAACATGCTGATTGAAAAACCGATTGTCGCCGACCGGTTGGAGGGCGACATCAAGAACTACATTGCCGAATATGTGCTCCGCACCATTGAATCCGAACGCAGGGCTTTGAGTGTCTGGGAGTCCGTCCGCGCAGATGTGCGCTCAGCAGACGCAAACGGCGGGCTGAGCCGGCTGGGCCGCGAGAACCACCCCAAGTGGCGGCGGTCTTCGCTGTCGCAGAGCCAAACCGCGCGCGGCGACAGCTGGTGCGGAGACAGAAAGGTGCGGGCGCAGGATTTCGCAGATCCGACGAACTTTGGCGAGGACTTTGGCAAGCGCAGCGGTGGTGGCGGCAGCGGCAGCGGCGGTGTGGGAGTGGGCGGAGATAAGGATGGAGGTGCTGGTGGTGAGGATGATGAGGATGGAACGGGTGACGGCAGGCTGGAGGAAGAAGAGGCGACGTTAGTTGATGCACGCAATGCTGCAAGCTTGCTAGCGGGATCAACTTTCTAAAACTCAATTCCACTCAATTCCACTCAATTCCACTCAATTCCACTATACTCAGGCACTCAGACTGACACTTAATTTGTTACGATCATTTTTTTTTCATACTTTCATTAGTTCATTAGTTCATATATTTCAATGCTTAGGCAAGTACATTTGTGGGGTATATTATCTCATTTTACGATATCAGATCAGCAAGATGACGGGAACACCTTCTTGTGACCTGCGTGAAACCCGTTTCCAGTCGGCACACCGTATTCATTTTAAGCGTCGACGCTGTATGCAATTCCTCCCTCGACCTGTGCATTGACAACTTGTAAGTCTCCAAACTCGACTTTGTCTGGCGCGTGAAATCCGAGTCGTCATGCCAGATAGTCGACCCATTGCTGTCACAGCTCACCCCTCGCTGCAGCGGTTTCTCTTCTTTGAGCTCGTCGTCCGTCTCAGCGATAACACTTGTGCTACTTGAAATGCTGAGCCGGCGCAACCGGTCAATGCCACTGGCTTTGGCCTCAGCACCAGGCTGGTCTTCGTATGGCAGGCTGTGAGGGATGTAGTCTAGAGATTCAGCGGACCCGAGATCGAGCATGAGGGTTCTGGGCTGGGCTGAGCTGCGACGCCTGAGTCTTGGAATTGAGTGACGTCGATGTGAGAGGAACTTGGACTTGACTGCGCCCATGGCAGCCTGAATTTTTGATTTCATATTGCAATTGGATTTGGTTTTATATTTTGTATAGACTCTGCTTGAAAGACCAAAAAAAGTGGTTCTTTCAACAGATACTTATATATATGGATTTCATATTCTTTCTTTCTTTTCTTTCTTTCTTTTTTAATACAATCTAGTTATCTAGTTTTAAATATCAATTATTGTTGTCGCACTCGTTTGCGTTTGCTCTAGATTCATTATATCTCTTCCATGAGTTTGATTTAACAATTAAGGTAACCTGAGCCTAAGCTTTTTGACAAACTTGCCCTATTGATAATTTCCCAAGGTTGCGATATCTCTAGTCTAAATAGCAACTGCGAGTTGTGCCCAGTCTTTGTTCTTGTCTGTTTTTGTTATATCTATTCTAGGCTCTATTTCGTTGTCTTGTGAGTCCGTTGAAGACTGAGAGATTCTTTTTGTCTGGAATAGGCTATCACGATTGAGCATCAAAGAACAAGCAAAAGTCTGGGAATAAGGGACCCACCAAGAAGTTTTTCTGGTCAGGTTATGGCTTTCCGCCGCAATATGCTTTAGTTTTAACTATATAGTGCTTCTTGTAGGCAAAATCGGGTTTAGAGCGCTTGGACAATGGTTTTGACTATAGATCGCGGCATGAACTTGTTTTGATAGCGTACGCCGCTGAGGTGCCAGTTGTTGTATGATGAGAAATTAGGATGCCAATCTTTATTAGGGCACATGCACAACAATATTCCCATTGTCTGTTGATGCACTCATGTCGCAGGACTGGAAGCAATGCAGAGCTGGACTAGAGAACCAGCCATGCTTCTAAAACCTCAATTAATGTCAAATGATACATGTCAAATATTGGCTAACTAGCTAAAGCCACTGAGCTAGCGGAGACTAAGGGTAGTAAGGTTCAATATTGACCTAAGCGTGCTGGTCAGGTCAATTGAACAACATTTTCGTACAATTTTACTTAAAGCAGCGATTACACCTTTCAAGGTACAAAAACCAATGCCACAAGGTTTACAAAAGACTGTAGATCGTGACATCTAGAATCAGTCTGCTGTGCTCACTTTTGTCGTTAACCTCAGTCAAAAGCTTAGTCAAAGGTGTGCTTAGGGTCAAAGCTTAAAACGATCATCAAGAGATGCATTAGTTTCAGATTCGGCTTCTCGAACACTATAACATAAATGTATGGGTCTTAAACATTGCTCAAGCGAGACCTCATTGCGCTTGCTCAATTACTCTCCAGTTATTAGTTTCAGCCAAACATGAATTCATTATCAGCCTGGTAGATTGGCGCATTTCACATGTAATCAATAAATTAAACAAGTCGCTATGCATTCAACTATATACTGCACATTTTACAGCGAGACCCCCTACCTAGTCAATTTCTATAACTTGGTCATCATCGTCTAATAGCTCAATCACATCATCATCCGGTTCTACCGCTCCAGCTGATGATGATCCAGTCTTAACTTTCTTGGACGGCGAGTCGGCGCCGGGCGAGACCTCCAATTTACGCTTGGCGGCGGGAGTACCTGGGGCATTGTCTGCTTCTGTAACCAGTTCAAGGTCTGATTCGTTGCCATCACCGTTTTCGGCAGCATCCGTTGTTGGAGGAATATACTTTTTCTTGAATTCAGCCTTGGGGAGCTCAGCCAGCACCGACATTACCACTTCTTCAGTCTGATCAGCCTCAGATACTGGTTTCTGAATGTACAATTCAATGTTGGAAAGTGGCTCGTCGCTCTCATCCATGACCGTCAAGAACGACTCCGTTTCCAAACCCAGATCCAGCAGCGTGCGATCCAGGTTATCGTCAAAATCGGGGTCGTAGATGAGATCACTCGACACGATCGAAAACTCTTCCGCGTAGTCCCAGTTCTGCTGCAGCAGCGTTTCGACTAAATGCCGGAGCGTCGTGACGGCTGGATCAACCGGCAGGATAACCCTCGTAACGCTGCAGGCGACGCACTCGCAGTGTGGGCCCTGCCCGCGCTCAATACTGAATGCGTGGGTGGGTTCACGCGACAAGAAAACAGTAGGAACGCTCTCAACGGCCGCTTTGAGCTGGCCGGTTTTAGCACCTGTCAGAATCTTGATGGATTGTAAAACAGACAAGCCGGCAATAATGGCGTTGGTGGTCGCAATCGCGGGGATAATGTTGCCGGCCATTTGCTTGATTTCAAACTTGGACTTGAGCTCGATTGAAAAAATCTGAGACCGCAAAATGGCAGCCGCTGCGACAAAATCAAGCGTATCTTCGTCGTCCTTGTCAAAAGAAAGTGGAGCATCTGGTTTGTACCGAGCTTGTAACCGTTCTGTTGAATCTAAAAGCACAGCAAAGGTCTCTGGAATAGTCCAAATACTCTGATCTTTTTTGAGTGCCGCCGCTGCAAGATCCTTGTAATCACCTTCTTTAGAGGCCTGCTCCTTGAGGTCCTCAAAGCTCATTGGAATCGGCGCTTTTCTTGTTTTCCACATTGTATCGATAGACGCCAGACGCTCAATATCTACCGTGAAGCATTTCGTAAACAGTTTTTCTGCAAACTCAGGTGTGTCGATGGATTCTCGAACCGACTTGAGCTCGTTTGCTTCCTTCTGCAGACTCTTCAACTCCTCTGCGTTATCTTCTGTTTCAGTTTCGTCTAACGGTGTAGCCGCTTCTTCCTCGTCATAAAGCTGCGAGAACAAGTAGCTCTTTGCCCAGACGATACAGTGGATTGGCTGCGAGGGCGTTGATCGAATCGTGCAAACCGCAAATGATTTGGGGGTCTCCTTGGGGTTGCATTCATAGCACTCGGTAAGGCCACCTACAATAGCCTGGGTCTGACCTCTGAACCCTGACGTTCCACTCTCAATCAACGGAACTTTTGCAGTAAGACACATCTGATTGACGTAGGAGCGCGCGTCTTTGTTGTCCAGCGCATTGTACACGATGTCAAAGCTCTGGAACCACGACAGCGGGAACTGGGTGGTATCCTTGATATTAGCAAAGTAAGGTACCAGTTTGACGTTTGGATTGAACTTGTTGGCGGTCGAAGCTGCCACTGACGATTTGGGCTGCTTAATGTGCTTGTGTCTGAACAAGAACTGTCGGTTCAGATTACTCAAATCAATAGTGTCCAAATCAACCTTTCACGTTAGATTAACCAGGAATTGCGTATGATAAAGTACGTACCAAATGGATCTCAGAAAGACCGAGCAGAACGAGGTTTTTCAGCAATTCACATCCAATGCCTCCAGCTCCCACCATGAGAACTCTAGCCTTGTTTTCTTTAGTCAGTTTACGCGTCAAACAGTGCAATCAGTATACTTACAGACTTGACAATGTCATAGGTCGATTCCCCAAGTGCCTTGAGGGCATATTCTGTTCTGTCAGCCATTGCGTGAGGTGAACTGATCATAGTTTGGATATTTTCACCCTACGCCAATCTCTAGAAGTAAATACAAAGCTGGCTTAGGGTTTTGTTGCACGTGACTTTGACGCGTGCGGCTGATACAGGGAAGCAGTTTATTGGCGTAGGTGTCTCTAGTAGGTGTCAAACAGCGCGCGCTGAAAATGGACGAATGAAATTCCTTCTGCCCCGCTACCGAGATGAAAGGCCTATGAGGGGCTTTTTAGCCCATATGTAAAGAACTTTTTAAGAAAGAGGTTATTAGAGGGGTTACTCAGGGCTTTTTTGTTTTGCTCAAATACACTGTTCATTCTTTTTAAGAGTGACCTTGGCCGAACCGACTAAAACTAGTCCGGTCCTGTTCGGTTCAAACTCAGTCCAGTCCGGTCGTTGTCCGTTTTTGATGTCTTGTTTTGTTCTGTCAAATTTGCATGATCCAGTAGGCGGCATGTCCTTTAGTCGGCTTTGAAGACCGGTAGGCCCTAAACCTGGTAGATGTCCCTCATTCGTTCAATGATTTCATCATAGAAAAATTTACTATAAAAAAAAAAAAAAATTAAAAGAAATAAATAAAATTGAAAAATAAATAATAATTAAATAAAAAAAAAAGATATTCAGTTCTTCTTTTTCTTCCTCTTTTCCTTCTTTCTCTTTAGCATTAAAGAACTTTACTCACCCCAAAGTCTTCTGTCTGCCTAATATCCAATAATCCTCAAGATGCTTTCCTCCAGATCTATCTTCCGTGCTGTCACCCCTCTTCTGCGAACTCAGGTAAGTTTTTTTTTTTCTTCTCCCTATTGTTAATTTGGCCCAATGAAAGTTTGAACGTTCGATAGTCAGTTCTTGTGTCAAAGTTTTGTGTTTCTTTTTTGGTTTTTGGTTTCCAGGAAGGCTTGTGTCTATTCGATAGACCTTATTATAAGCGATGAAGCTTTGTTCAGCATTGGCACTCATAGCAACTGCTCTTGACATGACAGCTCTAGCTACTAGCACGGTCAAAGTCAACACATCTCATAAAAAGCCCCGGCTTGCTTGTGTGTGTATATGCGGGCGCGACTACGGCGCAAGAAGATTTTATCCCACTGCCGCCGTTCCGTTGTGTGGGCTGCCAATCAAGAACAGAAAAAAAAAATGGAAAACCAAAAAAATTTCAAAAATCCCAAATCCGAACTCGGACAAAACCAACTTTGTCCTCGTGAAAGAATTTTGTGAGAGACCGAATCTTTGGAAACAACGGCAACGAGAGACACATACCAAGAGAACAGAACGTTTTTTTTTTTCAACTTGGGTGAATGGTCTATAGTACAGAAATGCTAACAGAATGAAATAGAGAACCTATGCCACCTCTGTCGCTTCCTTCAACGGCAAGAAGAACGGTAATGTATGTTTTTCCGACTCTATTTTTCCGATCCCACCTCAGAGTTACTAACCCCCACCTCTTTAGGGCAACTACACTGTCACTTTGATCGAAGGTGATGGTATCGGTATCGAGATCTCCGAGGCCGTCAAGGACATCTACAAGGCCGCCAAGGTCCCCATCGAGTGGGAACCCGTCGACGTCACCCCCATCCTCGTCGATGGCAAGACCACCATCCCCGAGGCCGCCGTCAACTCCGTCCGCAAGAACCTCGTCGCCCTCAAGGGACCCCTTGCAACCCCTGTCGGAAAGGGCCATGTCTCCCTTAACCTGACCCTCCGCAGAACCTTCAACCTGTTCGCCAACGTCCGCCCTTGCAAGTCCATTGTCGGCTACAAGACCCCCTACGACGGCGTTGATACCGTCCTGATCAGAGAGAACACCGAGGGTGAGTACAGTGGTATCGAGCACGTTGTCGTCCCTGGTGTTGTGCAGTCTATCAAGCTCATCACCAAGAAGGCCTCTGAGCGTGTGCTGCGTTACGCCTTTGAGTACGCCCGCTCCATTGGCAAGACCAAGATTCTGGCCGTCCACAAGGCCTCCATTATGAAGGTCTCTGACGGTTTGTTCCTGTCCACTGCCCAGGAACTCGCCAAGGAGTACCCTGAGCTTACTTTGGAGTCTGAGCTCATTGACACCACCTGTCTCCGTCTCGTCACCGACCCTGCTCCTTACGAGGAGTACGTCATGGTTATGCCTAACCTGTACGGTGATATCTTGTCTGATCTGTCCTCTGGTCTCATTGGCGGTCTGGGTTTGACTCCCTCCGGTAACATGGGTGACGAGGTTTCTATCTTTGAGGCTGTCCACGGTTCTGCCCCCGATATTGCTGGCAAGGGTCTTGCCAACCCCACTGCTTTGCTGCTGTCTTCGGTCATGATGTTGAGACACATGGGCCTGACAGAGCATGCTGCTAAGATTGAGAACGCTGTGCTGGAGACTATTGCATCTGGCAAGGAGAACAGAACTGGTGATTTGAAGGGAACTGCCTCTACGAAGCACTTTACTCAGCAGGTCATTACTCGTTTGTAAGTTTTTTGTTGCAAGAGAGTAATGAGTGTGTATTTTTTGGAGAGCATATTGTATAAAAAAATGGAGGATATATTAGACAAAATGAACATAATAAATTGACATTTTCAAAAACAAACAACCAACTAACCAAAGAGTAAAAGTATCATCTCGATTCGATCTGTTGAAAGTTTGAAGTAGACAAGAGAGTAGGCCAATACAATGTTGTAGATACCCCAATCGTGCGTCAGCTCTGACCACAAAATCAAGCTTTTCACTAAATATAAGTTAACTTTTTATAAGAAACTCAAAATTTGTATCACAAAAAGCCCAACTCTGATTCATTCATATATAATTCTTAGTTAACTAACTATAAAACCAAGTCTTTGCAAACAAGGAACCACAGATTATAAGCAAAAATGAAAGACGTTCAAAGTAAAGCAAATTATAGTAATACAAGAAATAAAAGAAAAGAACTCCAATTATAATATAATAATACCCCAATAGTAATAAGAAAAAAAAAACAACAACAATAACAATAATAGTAATAAAACAAATATTAGAGAAAGCAGAAAGCAAAAAAAAAAAAAAAAAATAAAAGAATTGTCACTGTTATACATGAAAGATCGGGACCAAAAAACGAAAAGCAAGATCTAAGATGTAATGATGTGGTTGGAATTGGCGTCAGGTTTGATTGAGTGATTGAGTGAGTGTGTGGCATAATTAGGCGAGCTGACTTTTATATTCTAAAGTCAATTGTTAAATGCAAAATTGGAGTGGTCGTGAGTTGACCGAGGTTGAGGTAGTCAGAGGAGCAGACTGAACAATAGAGAAACTTTGATCCAATATCCAGCTGAGTGGAAAAAGGATTTAAAACCCCCCAACCAACTGAAAAAAGAAAAGCTCGGACGACGATTGGAAGAAAAGAACCAGGCGAATTTAAGAAGAAACAAGGTCTACAATGCCGACTTCTTCTTAAGACTCGTTGTTATGCGACGTCCATTATTCTGGCCCACCGCCAAACACCGTTTCTTCAACGCCGGTTCCTGTGTACTTCCAACCCCACTAAACAGCTGCCTCGTGTTTGCTCTCTTGTTCTGATCGTTCAGCTTATCCTGTAGCCCGTCATGCTGCTGCTGCTGCAGGTACTTGATTGAAATGGTAGTCGGGTCTAACAGTTTGGTCACAATAGCTCGTTGCCGGATTGGTGTAGGCACGCGTAATGAGCAAATAGAGGGTGGGTAAGCTGAGGTTGAGGGCTGGCGCAGCGTAGTAGGGTCAGATGTGTCGGCAGTTGCGTCGTCGTCGTCGTCATTGTCTGAAATTATAATGCGTTCGTTTCGGATCTTGTTGAGCTGCGCAATGTCGTCTGAATCTGATTCGCTGTCTTCCTCATCGTCCTCGTCGTAATGTGAGATATAAGCACTTGCCACAAACGGATCTGCTTCGTCTGTTTCGTCTGTTTCACTTGGTTGATCAAACTCATTATACTCATCCTTGTCGTCGTCATCCTCTGTGGGTTCGTAGTCGCCATCATCCTCTGTATCCGAGTGGCCATCCACAGCCACCGCCTCATCGTCCAGTCTCTCTCTCACTATTCTTGACGCCAGAATGCAGTCTGCATCAAAATGCACATGTTTCGAAATCCTCGTCGTCTTTGTCGGTCCCTTTTTCAACACTCCTTTCAGTTTCAGACCTCCTTCTCCTCCTCCGTCGTCCACAAAAGTTTCTTCCTTTAAACAACTCTGTACAGGTTCTTCTATACTCTCTGTTGTGGCTGCTGACTGCAGGTCTATCGTATCCAACTCCTCAGCCGCCTTTGGCGATGCCGTAAACCCACGCTCGATAACCAGGGTCTTTGTCGCTGTTGCTCTGCGTCTTTCACTTGCACCACTCGTGCTTGTACTAGTAGTTTCTGGTTTGGTTGAACTTCTAGCTGAACTTCGATTTGGGATATCCAAAAATAACGAGCTCCGTTCTGGGCTGGACAGATACTCTAGCAGGGTGGATGCAGGCCCTTTGACCTGGTGGTGCTCACTTAATGAAGACTGGCATAATAAAGAAATAGGTGAAGGACTTAGCCTTGTCATGGTATTGAAATTTTTTTTTTGGTTTTTTTGAGTATTCGTATGTTAGTTGTTAATAGAAAGAAGAAAAGTTGTGTAAGATGGAAATAAATTGATATAGGGATCTGAGCTCAACATTAAATTCTATGTGGTGTGGCAGGTTAAAGTGGGCGTAGTAAGTATGTAGGGTCTCGCCATACAAAATACAAAAATAACGGCGCTGGGTCTTGTGATTGCACCCACAACAAAAATACTCTGGAACATTAATTTATTATGCTGACGAGTACTTAAAACCCAGGGCAGGGGTTGATCTGGTGGCGGGTTTTGATGGCCTATGGTGATTGGTTGTCATGGCAACTGTTTGACACATGACAGATCACGAGGAAGTTGCGTAAAATAAATTCTCAACGCGCGCTAAAAATAAAAATAAAAATAAAAAATTGAAATTAATCGCGTATCCTTCGTATCCATGGGACAGAATATTCTATGAAGGTGGTATTCAATGACAGCGATATCCAAAGAGATCAAGATCCATATCCATGATCTCTACAATATTGCTGGGTTCAAACATGAACTACTGGTTTTGATGTTAAATCTTTGTGGTTATGAGATGGCAGTTCCAAGGTGGTATATGTTAATGATGATTCAGTCAATCCAGTGAGTTATTTCTCGCCAGTGGCAAAATGAGTCCAACATTCTACTCAACAGTGTACAAAACTCAATTCAATGTAGCATTTCCATTCAAATGATTGATTTTTCATATTCTCAGTTTATAGCTCAGAACAATTGGTTGAGAGAACTGATCATGTTATGGGCTGGTTGGGGCGGCTGCTATGAGTAATGTCGGATCAGATCATGAGTCTGAGACTTTGCCTTTGCAAGTTTCACGCTTCACCATACTCTAGTGCAGGGTTAAAAATTAAGCATATCCTGTAATCTTCAAACATGTTTCTCTAATAATCATGGTCAAACACCGTTTTGTTGTTTTGATCTGTTACATTACCATGGAGCATATGAGAGAAAAGCAAAAAGTACGGTTTGGTTTGGTTCCTGAATCATGCCTCGTAAAGAATTGACAGTTGGGGTTGAGTTATGCGATTTTCATCAAAGGTAGACGACACTTAACAAGCTAATCACCTTGAATCAATTTTGTGGATATATATATGTGTTATGAACAGTTGGAAGCAGCATATGGCTATAAAACTAGAGTGCATTATCGCGCCAACACAGTAAGTCCTTTTGCCCAGGTACAAGGCACGCGGGTACAGATTTTGAATTTTTGTGCGTGCGCGTGGGTAGACGTCCTTTCCCGAAAGCTTTTCCCCCTAGCTAGGCTACCAGAATAGAGCAGATCAAACAGGTTTGAGTTTTGCTACTTACTGCCATATCGAACGAAGGGTTGCTTGTAATCGACAGTAGGCATATAACCCATTGTAGGACCCACTTGAGCAATGGTTGTGCGTGTGTTTGGTAGGTAATACGCAAATTTCAGGTACGCATACAGTAATGCCCTAAGCCAGATCTATATAGCTCGTATCCCAGCACCAGCTGCAAACACAAACAGCCTCATCACCCCCCTGGATTACAAGTCTGCTTGCTTCAGATCCACTTTGTATTGTATCAAAGCTTGCAAGATAACCTTGGGATGGATGAGAACCAGAATGAAGGACATATGATAACAATTGATATGGTAATTTACATTCTAATCCCATGATGAATGAATCAAATCGACTCTGTTCATAATGGCACGTTGGAATCATTTAACGTAGACCACAGATGTCTGAATGATGGGCATACATAACAGCTTGCGTTGACATCATGAATACATGCATGTCATATATATAGAAAGGTACATGTACGAAACCCTACGCACGCTATGACAAGCCCATTTTACTTGCTGCGCCATACAATGCCAATCTGAGTAGCAAAGGCTGAAGATCTCGGTACCTTGGGCCTTGTAACAAGTAGGGACCGTGTTATATCTCGCTAGCGATCGCGTCTTAAGCTTGTCCTAAACTTGCCATTCGTGAGGTTAATATGCACTTTACACAAACATCTGGCCACCTATCAAGGGCCACTCATAACTACAATTATAGTGCTTGGCTCACTGGAGGTCATGGGCAGTCGCAAGAGAATTAATATGACAGTAGAGCCCTGTAAGCATTAATTTATCAACACCCAGATTTAAGTCTTGGTAGACTGCGCAGACACAAACAGAGCAGAATGTAGCGAACACGACTCAGTTCTGCCCAATCATTAGTCCTCATCAAAGGGGTGTAAGAGAAGTTAGACCTATGTATAAGTGAGAATTTTTTTGGTTGAACAAAGATGTTTACCCCATCCATATATCCATATGGGCATGCATGGCATTCTAAGATTGAAACATGGACTTCTACAAAGAGACAGAAAGGTAGCTAAAGTTTGGCCAAATGCAGCAGAGCACAACAACAACCTTACCGAACTTTACACCTTCGACTAACCAAAGTCTAAGACCCTTCGCTTGAATACGTACTTAGGGTTGGAAACGAGGAGGAATGAGAAAAAAATTCAGAGTACTCGCGTATATAGAAGAACGTGGAATTTTTTGTGACATCATAGTGAGTCAGGAACGAGGAATGAGAGGATAGGCATAAAGAGGTCTTATAGAATGATTTGATCTATGGTAAGATCCGTAGTATTGTCTATCGATAACAATAGATCTCTTTAGATGAATCTCGGTTGAAGATGATGATGTTGATCAATGGTTTTAGGCTTTTTTAAAATGTTTGTTTGGCTATTTTATAAGGTCCATCTCCACGTCGACGGCGGTGGAATCCAATCGATCCAAACGGCCACCACCAAAATTTGTTTTAAAGAAGGAGAAAAATATTTGGGAACCTGACATTGATCATTTAATTTATTATGATCTAAAAATATTATTTATCATACTTGTACTTTGTATGCAAAATATATTTATTTTCATTCCTTCAACTCAGCTCTCTCTTCCTACACTTCACTTCATCACATTGTGTTTACTTCCATCAGGTTCCTTCTTATAATTGTTGGCCTTCGTCCCCTCCTTGAACCGATTTCTCCATCCCCCTTTCATGCTAGACGGCTAAAGCCCAAGTTGGCTGATTTCTCCTTTTCCCAGAGTATTTTTCGCGACCTTCTCACCCAACCAACCATTCACACGTCCTTACCTCTATCCGCCCCTCCCCTCCCTCTCATCACCTCACCACATATCAAATACCACTTAGCATCATGGATTTCACATCCACCGTGGCTGCTCCAAACTCAGCCATTTCTGCCAAAAGCAAACCTTCAACTCACCATCGTGGGAACTCCTTTTTTCGCTCATTCTCAGGCCAACCCACTACGAAGCAGACATATGGCAAGAAGAAAGCAAACCACAAGTCTACATTGACCCAGTCCCATATCGACAAGCAGCTATGGGACCAGCCGGATACAGGATCTCTCTTAGATGATATTGATGCTGCCCTGCGGTTTAAAAAGAGCCCATCCCTCTCCGATCTGTCAACAAACTCACCCCCTTCCCCCAGCTCCCCATCAACGGCCTCCTCTTCCATTTCCTCTGGACCACTACAACTCTCGGGGTTGTCCCATGATTTGGACTTGTCTCTGACTAGCCAGTGGGAATTTGAGACGTCAACCGAGCTGGATCGGGTCCGGTCGAAATCAATATCTGCCGCTCCCCCAGAGCTGAAGCTTTTGGTTAACCAGCGCCCAATTTCATCCATTTCCATCAACTCAGCATCTTCTAAAAGCACCTTGGATCATCATGCTATTAAACCCTTTGCAACCACGTCATCTGCCTCATCTAGCTCTCGCTCTAATTCTCTCATTCGTTCCAAACATACTTCTACCACCTCAACCATTTCCACACTTCGCCACTTTTCCATCATTTCGGTTGAAGCCAGACCTTCTAGTAATTCTCTTCCAGAGGATGACTCGGTAGGATCAATAACCACTCACACTGATCTGCACCCTAACATGATTCAATCCCCTGGATCATCCACAGTGACCGCCTCCCCCTCCTTGGCAAGTATGACCAGCTTAGCTGAGTCTGAAAATTCGGCGTCTGTCAACGGGCTTGCTATATCTTCACCTGACAGTTATAATACCTCTGTTGTGTCCTTAGACAACCCTCCCAAGGGAAGGAGGTTACCTTCTCAACCAAACACCTCGGCTAGCAACATGCTATCATACAAGAAAAACAACATCAAGTATCATAAGAAGGTGTCCAAGACTAGCATTTCTCTGCCCACTGGCCATGTAGCTTGTGAAGACCACTTTTCTCCAATCCCGGATGACTCGCCAGTTCGATCCCGACCAGAGCAGTCTTTTTCGCGCGGACACCGGTCGCGCAATTCCGTGATTGCGTCTATTTCGCATTCAAATCTTTTAAAACCGTTCAAGCGAGACAATTCTCCCTCCCACCCTGTCCTTGTGGAGCCACGGCCGACGTACTCTACTTCGCATAACCCGCAATTGTCGACGCAACGCTCAAAGGCCTCGTTCTCGTCTACCACGTCATCACAGTCCTCAATGTCACAAACTGCCAGCAAGAAGCACTCCTTCTCGGATATGCGGAAAACGCTAAAGTCAATGTCACCAAGCACCAAACTTTTTAGAAGCTCAAACTCGAATCTGTCGGCCCGCAAGTCGTTCCTGGGCTTGCCGTCGTTCAATTTTCCAAATTCAAGTAGTGCTGAGTCCACGTACGAAAAGCCCATGATTTCGCTGCCTACACCAATTGAGACGTCCAGAGAGAAGCTAAAGAACAAGTTGCGTGCCAGCACGTCGCTTTTGTCTCTGACGAGGTCCGATTATAATGGCTCAGCAGTCGCGGTGCCGGTGGAACAGCACAACATTTCTCAAATGGAGAAATTGCTCCGTCTGTGCAAAACCCCAGTTGTTTTAGACTTTGAGGCATACATTGAAAGAGCGAGAGTTGATGGTGACTTGTCAAAACTCAACGAAGCTTCGTACAGCGAGGTTTTCATGCAAGATAAATCCAAGACAACGGTGTCCAAGATTTTCAAGATTATTCCGTTTGGCAAAGAAGAGCTGGACCAGTCGCCTATCCAGGATATTCTGCAAGAGCTTGGCATTGCTAAACTGGTCATGTCGTTAGATGGGTTTGTGGACATTTTGGACGTGGCCGTTGTCAAGGGCAAGTACCCGGAGTATCTCCTCTCTCTGTGGGATGAATACAACGAAGACTATGGCTCAGAGAACTACCGCCCAGACTCGTTTACAGACGACCAGCAGTACTGCGTGATTGTGCAGTCCAACGCTGGAACCGATCTGGAACGCTATGAGCTGGACTCATGGGCGGATGCCGAGTCCGTATTTTGGCAAACGGTCGTGGCTCTCTCCCAGGCGGAAGAGAGGTACCAGTTCGAGCACCGTGATCTGCATTGGGGCAACATTGTGATTGCTGATAACTTGTACGATGACTTGAGCCCTGAGGATTTGCTAAACAAGCTCACGCTGTCGGACTCACCAAAGGCACCCAATTCGCCGCTTTCGACGTATGAAGGGTCAATTGTGGAGGAGATGCGTAACCTGCTGCTGGCGCGCAGTACGCTCAAGATCACTCTTATTGATTACACGTTGTCTCGCGCCAACAGCCCAGATGGAAACGTCATTCATACCCGTTTGGATCACCCTGAATTCTTCAGAGGCAAGGGTGACTACCAGTTTGACATCTACAGATTCATGCGCACCCAGGTCATGTCCTTCAGCTCTACATCTTCGTTGCGGGCTCCTTCCATTGCCAGCACCAACGACGACGCTTCTTCTATTCACAGCAGCTCGCATCTTGCTCCACCCAGTCTGAACTCAAGCACGCTGCCTCCTACCCCAACTACGGCGACGTCAGCGTCGTTCCGGGAGTTGGACGGCAGCGGCGTGGACTGGTCCACCTTCTGTGCTCGCACCAACGTGCTGTGGCTGCACTACCTTGCCGACAAGCTCATGAACCACAAGGGCCTCAAGCACATTACAACCACGCGCAGCGGCCGCATTGTAACCGGCAACAACGCCAGCTCATCGTCCCTGCGTGAAGCTTACCTCACCCCTGAAGACCAGGCGGGCAGCGACCGCAAGTCGACGTTCGAGGGCGACCTGTTGGCCGAAGAAGCCCGTGCTTGTAAGGCCCTGGAAGCTATCCACAAGGCAATTGATCCACGCAAGAAGCGGCTGGGCGGAGGAAGCAAGAAGGGCCTGAACATGGCGTTCCAAGACTTTTACAGTGCGAACGATGTGCTGAAATGGGGGCTCAGGGCCAAGGTATTTCCAGCGTTTCCATCTGTCAAATACTAGACTAGAGAAACAAGAACCAGATATAAAAATAACGAAGTTAGAATATAACAAGAGTACCCTTCCATAATATTTCCAAAAAAACCCAAATAAAAATACACCAGATTTACTAGCATTACTGTTTTTACTGTCTTCTTACCCATTTTGATCTTGGAAATCGTTTCTTATTGTATCATTCATATTACCATACATACATAAAACCAAACCTACATAGGAACCGGCTCGATCTTTTCCTTTTCCTCAGCCAGTGATCCAGTTGAAGCCTGAGCAGGACTCGCCTGCGTCGTCGACGTCGTCGTCGCCAAGATCGTTTTAACGCTTGTAAAAATGCCAATGATCATCGATACAGACGAATCAACCACAAACAGCCACGAGCCCACAGACACCGAGCCTAGCGGCGAACTTGAGAACGACAGAATCCAAAGCAGGTAGTAGGGCAGCACGCCGGGTGGCAGCCAGAATACGGCGGCCTTGCGGTACTTGAAGCGGAGAATGAGTTTGGTGCCGGTGGTGAGGCCGAACAGGAGAACTTTTGTGATTGTGTGGAATGAGGATTTGGATAGATTGTTTGATTTGTCTAATACAGCAGTATGTTAGATAAGATGAAGGGAAAAGAAGAAGGAAGAAGAAGGGGTAAAAAAAAAAAAGACTTACTGAGGGCGTCAATTTCGCTGGTGAGCTTTTGGTACTCTCGATCTAGTTTGGCCCATTTGGCAAACTCTTCTTTGGCAGAGGTGTTGGAGCGCTCTGTGTGGACTTGCTGAGCTCTGCGCTGTTTTTCTTTGATGGACTTGACTGTCGCTGATGGGGCGATCCAACTATAGAGTGACCAGAGCTAGAGAAAGGAAAGGATCGCGTGGTTAGTAGTGACACCAAAGAACCCCAATTCTCAAGAGGATGATAATAACTTACGGTATTTGTGATTTTGTCTTTTGAGATGAAGCTGACGAGCTTGTTGAATAGAACTACTAGGATTACGAGTAGCAGAAGTGATACCATGGCGAATTGTGTCGTCGTTGAATGATGATGCTTATGAAAGTTGAGGTGTAGTGGTGGTCTTTTTGGTGATGAAATTCAATTTTTGAGCCCAGCTGGAAGAAGAGAGAGATGTCAGCCTTTAATTATTGAAGGAGAGAGAAAATTAAAATTTATTACCCACCCACCACCATTTTATATCAACTCTCTCTCTCTCTCTCTCTCTCTTCCTTCACCACCATAAACATTTTTTTTGGTGTGCAGTTCTGTCAGCTCATATCATTCTAATATAAAACCGCCAGGTTCCAGTTTTCTAGGCAAATAAATCATTTTGTTTGGCTAGAAGTCTGAATCTGCTGCGCTCTCTCCCCTACTATTTTAATCTATCTCAACACCTATCTAAACGGCAAAACTTTAGCGCGCTCAGAAGGTAAAAAATAATACAAAAAAAAAAGGCTGCCGAACAACTCACGACAGACACACATCATCATCAACCCCAGGCACTCTCGTCTCAGAGGCTAAACATATACCTCTACCACCCACCCACCCACCTCTCATCTAGCATATCAAGGAGTTCGCGCACTGTCTGCCCTGAATCCTTCGTTTCTTACTAGTTCCGTTGTTGTTTTCTTTTCATATTTTTTTTTTCTTCTTTCACCAGCATAAACTTATACAATAATGTCCGCCGCATTCGCGCCGCCAATGCCTGAGATTCTTAATAGCGACGAGGAGGGCTCGCAAGAAGAATTCGTCCAAGACTCCTGGATCGTCGAGTACCTCGCTGCAACCGGCCACGATCTCTTTGCAGAGGTCTCCGAGGAGTTCATTGAAGACGATTTCAACCTCACGGGGCTCGGCGCTTTAGTCCCCCACTACCACGAGGCTTTAGAAGTCATTTTGGACCTCGTCCCAGAGTACCCCATCAAGCTGCCCAACGTGGCGCTGATTGAGCACTCAGCTGAGATTCTGTACGGCTTGATCCACGCAAGATTCATCACATCGCGACAAGGCCTCAGCGCCATGTTCCAAAAGTACGAGTACGGCGACTTTGGTAACTGCCCGCGCGTGCTGTGCGAGGGTACCGGCTTGCTGCCTGTCGGCCGACACGATCTACCGGGCTGCGAGACTGTTCGCTTGTGCTGCCCGTGCTGCCAGGACCTTTACAACCCGCAGTCGTCGCGGTACATGAACGTGGACGGCGCGTTTTTTGGAACGTCGTTTGCGGGGCTTTTCCTGAAAACGTATCCCATGATTGAGCGCAAATGCGCTGAGCTGAGGAAAGAGCAGTTTCAGCTGACGATTTACGGGTTCAATATTTCCGAGTATAGTTCCAGTGGCCCGCGCATGAAGTGGCTGCGCCAGATGCCGAAGGACATGGGGGAGCTGGACGCGTTTAGCAGTATTGGGCCTAAGGATGGCAGAGATGAGGATGGGGACGAGGATGAAGATGAAGATGAGGATGAGGATGACTACGATGAGCAGGAGCAGGATGATGAGAATGCGATGCAGGTGGATTCGCCGTCGACGAGCCAGGCCAACATGATACACAGTAATAACGGGTTGTGATTTTATTGATAGAGAGGAAGACCAAAACGATCCTGGGAGGCGAGTGCGAGCTGAGCTAACTCGTTGAGCTTATACTCATGCAATTCTGAGCATGGGGATTCTTTATTTTTTTTGTGAACGACGGAAATGGCGGAACAGAAATAAAAGAGGATGGCCAGGCTATCCGGGGAGAGCTAGCTGGAGTTTCATTATTTTTTTTTTTTTTTGAAAAAAAAAAGCATACAGGTTAATAAAAGGCAATTTACGTATTATGAGAATATTAATCATTTAATTGTTTAGATGAAGAAGACTCAGGAACCGGCCGGATTCAAAGGGCGCTTTCTTACAAGTAGCATTTTGTAGGGTCTATGCGCTGAAACCTTGGAGCATTAACTTCGTCTACCATTGCACACTCTAGTCAGGCTGGTCCGAAATTATGTTTAATTAAACTAGAGTAAAAGGCGAAACTTTTAGATATAGTCCATCATCTATATATATAAATCCGTTTGTACCAAAAAAATAAAAAAGTCTAATCTTGTTTGTATTTCTTTCCTCTCTCTTTTTCAGTTCCAGGCCTCCCTCACCCCCTACTAGAGAAAGCTCTCTTTTCATATCTTGATGGATAAGGTCTTTCAAGTACTTTATGAAGCAAGAACGATAGCACCATCGGCAGCGACAACAACGACTCCACCACCATACTGGGCAACCTGGTCCAATCTGAACGAGTCCAGCGCAGGGTGTCCTGAACCCTTGCACGCATGGATTCCGTTACGAAATCCTCAGGATTCGTTTTTGGAGGAAACCAGGTTATGTGTAGCAGGGTGCTGTCAATCTTGTGGATCTCATCGTAAGTTTATTGTTTTTTTTTTCTATATAGAAAAATAAGATATTTGCTGGTATTTTGTTTGAGATTCAAAAAATTGTGTTGATTCTAACCTGTTCTTGATTGATTTTTGATTTCTTTGAAATATAGAAACGGTTTCTGATACAATATCAAAGCTCCAAAATGCGTGTACGGCCATGGGATACATTAGCTTTTGCATTGCCCTTTTCCTGCTCATTTCAAGACTGGTCAACCGCCGTATGATTCTCAACGGGTATACACCCTTGCAAGCCGTTGCCATTATAATCCTATCGCTTCCACTATCATTTTTCCTGGTGGGCCAGGGCAACAATGTGTGTTACGACGTTATAACCTTTGCAATGGGATCCAGAAACCTGCCGTGCGAGATGCAAGGCCTTTTGCTTGTGTTTGGAACGCACTCGGTCATGCTCTGCATTGTGGCTAGAGTCATTTCGGTGTTTATGATTGTCGTGTTTAGACGAAATGTTCCAAGAGTCGTCTTGACTTTCTTTGTGATTGCTCTAAGCTTGACGTTCACAGGTTTGTCGTCACGGCATATTCGGTATAACGGGGGCTCGATTTGTGGACCTGCACACCATGCCATGAGAACGCTTGTCGAGTTTCCAATTCTTTCGTACTCCATTCTGGGGTTGATTCTTCAGTTTGCAACAGCCACGTATGTGAGTGTAACCATGACAAAGATTAGGTTGTCGGTCATGCGAGCCCGGATCCCCGACGACATGAAGGCTCTGCACAAGGACATTTCGCTCAAAACCAAAATCAAGGTATGTGCGGCGTGCCACTTTAAAGCGATTTGCCTACTGTGGCGCACATATGTCACGACTCTATTCCTGAGCGGCGTCATTGTGTTTGCAGCTGCCCAGTATATTATTTCAACAAGCCATGTTGTCGGAGACAACTACCGCCTGGGTACCCCCGAATGGGTCGCCTGTGTAATCCAAAGCAGTCAGGCATCCGACTATGACGGCGACGTTTCCGACTGTAAGCATTTCCTACAAGGCGAGGGTACTTACAAACGCACACTCGTCGGTACCATCCTCATGCTCGGTTTCACCATCATCTTTTTATTCACCGAGCTGCGCACGTTTCTTTTCCAGTCCTGGTACAAGCTTCTAAAAGCCGGGCCCCGGTGCCTGTTTTCACGGAAACGGTCTGACGCTATTCTCGACACCATTTCAGACGACTCACTGACCAAAGTGTGGCTCCCTGAGCGCCTCCAAAACCGGTTTATGGGGCCCTGGTCCACGCGCGACGAAGAAGCAACAGGCCGGGACCTTGATTTCCAGATCAACATGTTTGAGAAACGGCGGGACCAAGTCGGCAGTGGCATTGGCGAAGGCAGCACGCAGGCCATGCCGCTCTTCAACGACCGCCTCTTAACAAGCAGCAGCAGCAGCAGTAGCAGTGAGACCAGCTCTGACCGGAACACAGCTGCAAGCGGTACCAAAACGCCGGCCACGTTTGAGGTCGGTCCCATTATTGCCAAGCCAGCCAGTGTTGCCCGGATCCCGCTCAGCCTCCCAAAGACGTCATCGTACCGCACGTCGACCATTACATTCACGGACAATGGCCCTCAATCACCGACTCGACCGCAAGGTTGGATCAAATCACTTTTGTCGAGCCACCATAAGCCACCGCAGGGCGGTACCGGTACCGGCTGTGGGATTTACCAGCTAGAAGACCAAAAGAGCAAGCACAATCGCAAGCAATCCTCAACTTTATCTATTTTATCATTTGCATCATCCATAACTACAGCCGCTGACTCCGAGTACTCTGTAAATGCATTATCATCATCAGCAGTAGCAACAGGGGACTTTGGTGGTGGTGTTGGTGGTGAGCAGCCGTTGAACAATATCCAAGAGCTTGAAGAGGAAGAAGGCGAGCTTGATTTTCTCACGTTCTTGCAAAGCAGCCAACCTCCACCCCGGCGGTAATATTACCGATATGTTGCAAAAACTAGTTTATAAGTTTTTTTTTGTCATGTGTGTGGATGTCCATAAACGGTGGCTGCTGCCCATTTTTGATAATTTTTTTGATAACGGGAATGGGCACTGATATGGCTTTATGCTGATTGGATTAATGTATGTACTGGTAAGGTATATTATGCCATTCAAGAGGTAAAACCCACCACTGCAGCAGCTGAACCAGACGTCCCAAATTGATAAGATCCAGTCTGGTCTGGAGTATACTGCACTGAGAAGAAGACATCAGTTTGAAACCATCATGAACACCACCATCATAAGCAGCACAAAACAGCACACGACACCACCATACACCAACACCGTATTCTTCTACCAGGCTAGCTACTGACAACGGTGCTTTAGACCATATTATGTGCCCTTGCCCATTAGGCTCTTCTTGTTTTAAGTTTCAAAATTGTCAAAGGAAGAAGAAAAAAGAAAAGTTTAGGTCTTGTTGTCCGTCCCATAGTAATAATAAACTTCAATTCTCTTCAATTCTCTTCTCTTCTTCTTCTTTTTATTTCTCTCCTTCTCAAAGACCAGTTCAAAACTGAATTTCAATCTTCTTCTTCGCTGAGACATTCGTATCAGTGCTTGTTTGTTGTTTCAGACCCGTAAAAATTTCATTTAAAAATAAAAAAAAAAAACGTTCAAAAGCTTTGAATTCTCCATTTGTTTCGCTTTTTCGCTTCAGCTTGGCTTTTTTTTATTATTATCTCGCGCTCTCTCTCTCCGCCCATCTAGCCTTTCCCCCTCCTCATCAACTTCAACTCTATTAGAACAACACAGCAAGACATATACATACCCAACAACCACCAAAAAATGGGCACTCAGATTCTAGCAGACGCTTATCCCCACTCAGACGGTCTGCAAAAGACCCCGGAAATCATTACCGAATCCCATTCCGTCGAGAATGACAACGATGATAGTAAGCCTACTGCAAAGGCTTCATCGGGAGCCATCCCCGGTATCACCATCAACCTCGTCAAGTCCGCCTCCCCATCTCCACACCCAAAATCCCAGCCCGCCAAGGAAACCTCCGACGACTCCCTGCCTTTAGACGAACAAGAGCAAGCGGCGTTCAAGGAGGCCGTCAAGCGTGAAATCGCAGCCGCCCGCAGCGGCACCACCAGAGCACCCAAGTTCGGCCACATCAAGTTTTCGTCGGCAGAGACTGAAGCAAACACAAATGCAAACTCGTACTTTGGTGGCTCGGCTATGGGTACCCCGGTTATGGATGCCTATGGTGGCTCGGATGTCAGTGATATCGAGGGCGAGTTATCGCCGGCCCGGGTTCCTCGACGCCGCAAGCAGCAAGCGAGGAGCCGCAGTAGAGGTCTGTCCTTTGGAGGGCACACCAATGCCCACGCGGGCATGCCGGGCCATACCGTCGACCCCGAGTCTCCGTGTGCGGCGTTCGAGCACAGAGTTGCGTTTGATACGTTTGACAACAAGAACGCAACAGACTTTTCGCTAACCCTGCAGTCCAAGCACGAAGACTACAAGTACAGCCGGATCTCGCGAACGTTTTTGTGCGGTACAGACAAGAACAAGTACTCTGAGAACGCCGTCTCGTGGTTGATGGACGACTTGGCCGAGGACGGCGATGAGATTGTGTGTTTGCGGGTGATTGATCCTAGCTCAAAGCTGTCGAGCAATGATAAGGCGCTGTACGAAAAACGGTACCGCGATGAGGCACACAAGTTCTTGGAACACATCATGACCAAGAACAAAAAGGGCAAGAAAATATCGTTAATCCTTGAGTTTGCCGTGGGCAGCGTTGAGAGTCTCATCAAGCGCATGATCCAAATCTACGAGCCATCCGTTCTTATCGTCGGTACAAAAGGTCGATCCATGGAAGGTTTCAAGGGTTTGCTTCCTGGTTCCGTTTCGAAATGGTGCTTGCAGCACTCGCCCATCCCAGTGGTGGTCGTCAAACCCCTCAGCAAACGTGAAAACAGCAAGCTCAAACGTGAGGCCAACCCCAACAAGGAGTCGTACATGGACATGATTGCAGCCCACCCAGACGACACGCCCAAGATCTACCAGCAGCTCAGCAGTAGCGGCAAGCTTCCGCCCCAGATCCCGGCGTTCTTACGGCGCGATTTCCTGGGCGTGTCCTCGGCGTCCTTGCCCGCCATGTCGAGCGAGCCGATCTTGCAGCTGGACTCAAGCCAGTCAAAGGAGCAGCAGCAGCCGCAGTCCCAGCAGCAGCAGCAGAGTCTGACCGCACCGGAGTCGGAGCGCTTGGGCCGATTTGACCGGTTAAGATCGCGCAGTCGAAGCCCGCTGCCGTTTTCAAAGCTAAAATAAGGTGATTATGATTATGATGAAGATGACTACAACGAAGGGTTGTCCAGACATGAATAGATTACAGAAAGACAATTGTCGATATAGTTATACAGTATAAGTTTTTTTTGAAAAGATTAAGAAGAAAGCTTGAAGTGAGGCCCGATTAGCCGTTGGATGTGCAGATGGTGGGATGGATGCAGAGCTACAAGTGGTGGTCGATCTCTGCAGCCTACAACGTGTGCTATGTTGATCTCTATCCACCTAGTAATTATAAGCTTATCACACCTACGGGTACCGCCTAAAACCACAAACCCCATTCAGACAAGACATTTATAGAAAACACACCGATATGCTACATTTTTTTTTACAGATCTGAGATCGATCTAATGAGAATTTGAGGTTAAAATTAAAACCACCCAATACCTGTCCTTGGTTTTGTGTCCAGTGGCCTCATCGCGATCTCTACCTAGTGCGACACAAAAATCTTGGCATCGTGAAAAGCATGCGCATGGGGGCAATAACGGTCCGGTATACCTACCCCAACCTAAACAATATCCTCAGGGGGTCTAGACTGGCTGAATGATTTGACTGTATATACTGAACAGGGCAGTATTATACGGTACATTGAGAGAGGGTCGACATCTGCAATATCAAGTCAGGGACTGGCGGGGTTGAAATGGTCTAATAAGGCATGAGAGCGTGTGCACGCCCAGCTGTTTATGAGTGAGTGAGTGTACCTGAAGTACAGGAACTAAGGCTGTGCTTTGGTGACTGATAACAAGGCGTGCTAAAGCAGTAGGCCTACAAGGAAACAGCTGAGAGCTTTACTAATAAAGGAACATCAATTGATATATTTCAAGATTTCAGCGCTTGTTCTTAATCCAAATATATATATAAAGTGGTTGGGTCTGGGCGATAAAGGTATTGATTATAGGTTATAAAGGATTTCATGCTTGAATCGGACTGTGAAGGTTACAAACTCAAGTCTGAAATAAGGTCCTTATGCGTCAAGGCGGCGAGCGCTTCAGACAATAGATATATCTTTACGTTCTTTGATACTCATATGAGCATCTTTATAAAAACATCAACAGTTAACAAGATAATTAAGAATATTTAATTTATTAAAAAGTTTCATAGCTACTTATACTCAGAATAAAAAGGACAACCGCTAGGGTAGGTTAGGCAACACCAAACAGAGCACCGTAGATTCGGCTAAAGAAACTAGAAACCTGGTTTCCCATCGACATGATCGATGACCACACCGACGAGCTCACCGACTTGGCGTCGTTCACAACCTTCTCAGCCTTTTCCTGTCCCGCACTCGTAGTCTCCGTCACCCCAGTCTGGAACAACTCAAACTGCTCCCTGGCCTTGCGCGCCAGTTCCTCGTGCGGCCAGGTCTCATGGCCCTTGAACCCAAACGACTTGAGGTAGCTCGCCAAATCAGCGTCGGTCCACTTGTCAAATGCAGCTTGTTTGTAGGATTCATACTCTTTTGAAAGCTTGTTTAGAACGTTTTGGTTGCGGTTGTTTTGGTTCTTGTGCAGTTTAGAAATGTAGTCCTGCGCGGCTTGGAGTAAGTCGTCGCGGGTTCCCTGGACAACTTGGCCTTGTTTTTGGAGCCAGCCGGTCAGGTCGTCGACAGACCAGTGGTCGAAGGACCAAGTGCCAAACGTGCGGGTTCCAACAGCTTTGTTCTTGTGCTTTTCGACAAGTGCAACAAGTTGGTCCTTATAAGAGGGCTCAGCAGGGGTCAGTTGCTTGGGGAGTTGGATACCACGGCTTGCCAAAAAGTCCTTGAGACGGGGTTCAGGCCAGTTTGAAAAAGCTGAAAAATCAACAGAGTCGGTCACTTTCTTGTAGGTGTCATCGACGGAACCAGCCGCTTTCTTGTAAGTGTCCTTAAAAGAACCAGCTGCTTTCTTGTAGCTGTCATCCACTTGATCAGCTACCTTCTTGTAAGCATCAGAAATGGTATCCGAGGTCTTGTCGAGGATAGGACTGGCGTGGGCTTCCTTGTAGGTCAAGTAGGACTCGATGTCGCTCTTGAGGCTTTCAACATTATCCTGAGCGAGCTTGACTAGGTCGTCGCGGGACAAGGTGCGGGAGAACTTGGACTTGGACTTGGGTAAGAGTTCGTGCTGGTTCAACCATAACTTGAGGTCAGACTCAGACCAGTCGGCAAAAACGTCCTTCTTTAAATGGCCAGCCTTATCAAAAAACTTGCGTTTCTCAAACCCCAACTTGTCGCCAGTCTCAACTACTTGCTTCTCACCCTGTAGATAGATGTACCTCAAGTTGCGACGCAAAGTCGAGAGCAATTCCTGATACGTAGCTGTCGCTGTGGATTTGTTAGGCACCGAAATACCATGATCCTTCAAAATCTGCTTCAAGTCCTTTGTGGACAAATTCTCAAACAGCGAGTCGTCAGGATAGAAGCTTTGCCCGTACTGCTTTGCAGACTTGTACTTATCCTGTATCTCCTTAACCAACTCCGCATGGGACTCCTCGACCTTCTTCTTGGCGCTATCGACGCCCAGCAGTTTTCTCAATTCGTCTGTTGAAAAGTACTTAAACATCCAGACAGTCACGTCCTCGTACGCCTCAGTCGCTTTATCGCTAGTCTCATCCCACACGCTCTCAACGCCGGCCACAAGATTGTCTTTGGACCCTTTAATCTTGTCCTCGCTGTCCTTGACATTCTTCTGCACCCAGACCTTGAGATCGTCGGTCGACCATTGTGTGTAGGGCTTTGTGAACATGTCCCATTGCGCCGCTGCCTTGTCAACTAGCTCCTTCGTCGATGATTGCTCGGTATAAGGAATCTTAAAGTCGGCTAGAAAGCTACAAAAGGATGAGTTAAATTGAGGTTCAATTGAAGTCAATTGGCACAAACAACTTACTGTTCCAGAGACTTGCGATCCCATTTACTTAGCACCTTCTGGCCGTCAGCAGTCGCGGAGACCGATAGCCCAAGAGTGCTAAGCAGCACAAAATTCACTACTGTATTCAATTTCATTTGCGTGTTTGCCTGGTTGTGAAAGAAGAAAAATAATTGAAGCTCCAAGCAAAGATGTCCTATTATTTATATTCTTTGTTTTGCTTCTTCTTTGCCATTGTCATGTTCACTAATGCTCAGGCCACACTATTGTATGATCATAATTATCCTCAATATTGTTCGGTTTGTCGAATTCTTTGACTCAAACCTAAAGTGTGTGTAGCTTAGGCCCAATTGTATCCTGATAGACGCGAAGTAGCAATCGTGCTGGGAGGAGCCCAGCCCTAGAGTGTGTGTCCCGACTGTGTAGTGCCCTACACGTGTGGGGATAGATGCTGATGTATATCGAGCTTCTGAAACACAATAGCGAAAGCATGACCGAAGTTCTTTTATGGTAGAGTTTATGGAAGGGCATTTGCTCCATCCAATTGCTCAGCGTGTCCAAAGACTGCTAATAGGATAGCAATTGACTTGAACACAAAGCCAAATGCACGATGCCTACATCAATTAATATGCCACAAGAGCTTATTCTTATTGGCTTTAGAAAGAGTTTTTTGGATTGGAGGGAGCCGATAGTGATACTTGTTCCTTGTACATAGCCTCACAAGCCCACTGACTACACTGAATTCGCCATATAGATTGCTCTCACCGAAACCTTGAAGTGCCAAGTGCGTCGTCGTCTCATCCTGCCGTCATCAATTTTCAAAACCTTGTTCTCCCTTGTTCTTTTCTTTCCAAGGCAATTCCAATCGTGCTTCATACATGATTTACCGAGAGCGCTAGTTATAACTAGTGCGAGTGTAGGTGTCAAGTGTTTGGTAGGTTCAGATTTTCGGGCACGGCTGATATAATCCCAAAATCGAAATCGCCCAATCACTACTGCCGATTTCCGCCGGCCCCCAACCTTACTCTTCTAACACCTGCTTCTCAACCTTCCTTTCTCTGATTTTTGACTCATCGACAGGCACCTCTTGGTCCCATTTTGCTTCAACCGTGATACCAAGATCTTGTGCTTTAGTAACTTTTTGTTATACCACTTAAACCCAACAGCCTGCTCTGAGCTCATGAAAGCGATTTCGGCATTTTAGACTTGTTGGTACCAAGATACTTTTTTCCACAAGGGCAGCAGCAGCAGAGAAAAGCTTGCCCTTTCCTGCGACAAAAGCAAGGCTTTTTTGCGAAAGACCTCATTTGATCTTACCTGCTCAACATCTGTACTAGTCGACTTTTTGCACTGTGATCAAGGTTTTGCTCAATAATCATGGATTTTCCTACCATCATGGCCTCCGTGTAAGTTTTTCCTCGCTCGGCTTGACTGTACCTGATTTGCCTGCTAACAAACTCTCTTAGAGCCGGAGCTGTGGGCAGTAAAATCGTATTTCATCCTCGTGAGTACTATTATCCCCCCTGTTGAACAAGAAGAAACTGACAGGTCTCTAGTTGATACGTTAAGAACGCTGCAACAGACATCTACGAACTTTAGCTACTCGCTCCCTATTCACCGATACTGGAGTGGTCTGGGAGCAAGCGTCGCACTGACCACTCCTGCTTTCACCACATATATGGTCAGCTACAGGCAAACGAAACGAGAGCTGACTCCATACCTGGGAGAAAACTCCATCACCAACTACATCATCAGCGGATCAGTGGCCGAGGTAGGGACCTTGTTTTAGAACAAAGTTTTATGTGTATGTGCGTCTTCTAACTGATGGATTAGATTGCCAGTAGTTTTATCTGGACACCCATGGAGGTGGTCAAAGGCCGCATGCAGATTTCCAGCACCAGCATAAGCACATTTGAACTCATACGCGAGATACGACAAAGCGAGGGTATAAAAGGGTTTTTTCGGGGCTACTGGATGGGGATTGTTGTGTTTTTACCTCACTCTGTGGTCTGGTGGACCACGTACGAAGAAGCCAAGCGGCTGCTTGCCGAGCATCATCATCATACGAAACATCAACATCATAATGGCGTGGCAGCCACTGCACAATCGAGTCAGAATGACATATCCGATCTCGAGTCAGGCCCTGTCACCAATAACCCTGCATACCTAAATCCCACTCATTACGCCATCGCATCTGCTTGTGCCACCACGGTCGCACAGACATCGACCAACCTGTTGGACGTGGTCAAAACGAGGCAGCAGCTGGCTGTTTCCAAAGAAATTGCCCATTTGCGACCAGATGACCAGTTGGGTGTGCTGACCGTGGGGCGGAACTTGATTAAGGAAGTGGGGTTTTTTCGGGCATGTTTCAAGGGTCTTCATATACGACTCCTGCAGTCTCTGCCCTCTAGCATATTGTCCATGGTCATTGTAGAATCACTGAACCCGGACATTTCCAAACGAGCACTACAGCAGGCCTTTGAGGAAGAAGAACAGGTGATTTAAGCAGCAGCCAGCAGCAGCATCTATATGTATATATATTTATTGTACCCTATTACCTACAGATCACGATAATATTTATTTTTTTTGCCCATCCTACATAGGTCTATATAGAACAAACCAAGGATATAGTATAGTACTAGCTCATATTTTTACTGTTTTCATACCAGCTGCTAAGCCCCACCTCATTCCTGTCCTTTCAGGCTATATAAAATAGTACCACCCAATGGAAGGGATAACTACCAACATGGGCATATGGCTAGCCGTAGATTTAAGTCACGTCCACCACCATCCCCCCAACCCAACGTGGGCGTGCACCATGATGGCTATGACCACCATTCCAGTCACAAGGAACCCCAACCCCGATAGCAGTGTGAGCGTTTATGAGTGATCAACTAGCTATAGCTAGTGTGATTATAAGAGATCTGGTGGTTCCCTTGCCCATGCATGACGCAGAAGAACTGGCGAGAGAGAGAGAAAGAGGAAGGTGTGGTGAAGGTCAGGTTGAAAAGGGTCATAAAGGTGTAGGTGGGTGGATTGGGATGATGAAGATGGATGATGTGTTTTGATAGCAGCAGTTATAACTATATAGATAGATAGGTTAAAACCAGCTTTCTTTTTATTTATTTCTTCTTCTTCTTCTTCTTCTTCTTTTTCTTCTTCTTCTTTATTTAAAATATATTCAATATCACCAAAATATATTCTACATCTCTTAAACCTCTTATTTAGTTCCTTCTTTTGTTTTACTTTTACCTTGACATAAAAAGTCACGTCGAATGGTGACAGTTACGTCAACTCTCTCTTATCAGCTTTGATATTGCTCCCATCATCATCATCATCATCAACAACAACAACCACACGCTCTCGCCTCATCTTTAGCATTGTATTTATTATTATTATAATATTTTTTTTATTTATTTCTTCTGCTTTATTCTTCTCTCTCTCTACCTCTCTTTTAACTACCTTCAACTCATCTTGACCCTGGGTTGAAATTACCACTCCGGTCATTTCAAATCTATTTGAGTTCTGTCCCTGTTCTTCTGCCCCGTCTCTTTATAGACTTCAAGGGTCAAAATAACAAAAAACACAAAAACACAAAAAACACAAAAAACACAAAAAAAACAAATCCCACCCATATAAAACATCAACACTTCCCTAGACTTATACTCACCTCCCCCTACTCTTTTCTATCTCTGCTCTACTACCACACCATCGCACATTCTATCTTAATCCGATACTCAATTTGCTTTTACTGCTGGTATCTCACACGTATTGCCTCTTCTGCCTTCTAGAGGCCATCTGTTGTTAACGCATACCCTTTGACTGCTCTACTCTACAAGCTCTAGTACTATGTCTATACAGCGAGAGTCCAAGTCTTCAAAGTTAATCCAGATTATCCAGGTACGTCAACCCACAACTATCTCTGTCATGATATGCTTTATTTCTTTATTTCTTTTGCTAACTGCCACCCCTCTCTTAGAACTTTTTTGCCAAAGCCACCCAGGTTATCGTCCACTCTCGCATCGCATACACCCCACTCTACGTCAAAGGAACCGCCACTCCCAAAGTCAACAAATGGTTCAACTTGGAGCTAGATGAGCCGGACTCCTTTCGAGAAGACTTGAAGCTCTGGAAACTCGCTGATCCACAAGTGGACTCGATACCCCCACTAGTCGTTGAAACCTACCTAGATTTGCGGGACTTGGGCCCACAACATTCCCTCATTCTAACTGACTCAACAGGAAAAACATGGGAGGTCACAAAGGGCACGAAACGAAACGAGGTGGTTCTGGAGCGCTGGATTGTCGAGTTCATTCCGGCTTTAGGCGACAGCAAAGATCTGGATTGGGATGATTCCTCCAAAGAGTCACAGCCCACAGCCATCTACAAGCAGGCTGTCATTCTCATGAGAAGTCTCTACTCTTATTCCAGAATCCTGCCCGCCTGGAATCTGCGCCGAAAGCTTTCCAGGTCGAAACTTACGGTGTCGCCACTCAAAGTGGGTTGCCGCATTCTAAACGGTGCCCATCGAATCCCCAGCAAAGGTCGCGTCGGCTTGACAAAACAAATAAAGGAGCTGGGAGAGTCTGAACTAGAGGCTTTCTCCTTTACGGATGTCAAGACTGCTCTGGGGAATCTCCGCATTTCGGTCTCCTATCGCTACGAATGTAACTTTAGCGTGGGCGATATGGAGTCGGTGCTCAGCAACCACTTTTACGACCTGGACAAGTCAAGGATCGCTGCTGCTGCCCGCAGACAGTCAGTCTCGACCTTGCCTTACAACCCGGCATCACTTCCTTCGCCTTCCCGATCTCTGGAAGGCGGCAGTTCAATGGCATCTCGCATCAACGTGTATAAACATCACGCCAAACACGCAAGTTACGCAAGTTCGGCTGACTTTCCGATTGAACACGCTTCTGGAAACGCAATGTCGAGTCCGACTGATGTAGTCCCCAAGGACCGGCGCTTGTCCAACCTGAGCATCAGAGATAGCGCCTATTCCCCCGTGACTAATCAGATCTACACAGGCTCTGGTACGCCCCCTACTGGTAGCGTTACCTCCTCGCATTCCCCGACTTCTGCTCGGCCATCTGTATCATTTATTCAGCCGTTCAAAACTCCTTCTCTTTCAGCATCTCCTTCAGATACTCCCATGGTTGGCACGCCTAATACTACTTACTTCTCGCGGCCACCATCATTCCCCCGCACAGGATCTAACAGCTCACTTGTAGCGTCTTTGCGCATTCCTGGCCGCTCCATGTCGAACGCGTCCAACACTTCTGTCAACTCTTACACTAGGGCACCAGGCAGTGTTGGGGTTGCTTCCGATAATGCTATTTCATCTTCTATTAGCAGCTCTCGATCCAGCTCAGTGCCCAAGTTTAGCAGTTCTTTCAGTTCTAGAGGTTCCAACTGGAATCGCTCGGGATCTATTTCCAGTGGAACTCGCCCCAAGCGACTTTCAAACGCTGGGGAGAACCCCAGTAGTCTTGGAAGCAATTCGTCTTTTGATCCGGGAGCTAGCTTCTTGATTGATGACGATGACGGACTGGGAGAGTTTAGACAAATGGTTGAGTCTATCCGAACTGCCAACAGCACGAATTCAGTGCTCTTGAGCGGAGGAAGCAGTGCAAGCAGTTCTTCTGTTTTGTTTGGCTCAACCTCCAGGCCGATTGCAACCAGTGGTTTCATGGGTGCATCTACTAGTGATAGTGACGTTCTTTCCAAGTTCCAGAACATGAAAACCAATCATTCGGTTCTCTCTGATTCTTTGATTGGCTCGCAGCATCGCAGCCCGGACCGATCAGAGACTTCTTCTAGTTCTAGTCCGCACGCTAATCAAGGATCTTACCCAATCCCCTCTTCATCGCCGCCTTCAGTTGCTAGGAGCATTTCTCAGCACACCCCATCTGTCCCCTCGCGTTTGAGCGAGGAGTTTACCGCATCGAACGATTCATTCAAGGCATACTATCACAGTCATCCTCGCAAGCATGGTTCGAGGTCGAGTTTGAAAGTCGACGAAGAGCTTTTCGGACATGACGGAGATGACGGCGAGCCTGTCTCTGGTTCTGCAAAGATTAATCCACTGGATATTCCTGTTCCATCTTCACTAACACGACCTACCCGCAGAGAATCGCTGAGTGTAAGCAACCGTCGTACGTCTGGGTTCAGAGATATGCAGGATGGAATCAAGACGTCGCACCATCAAAGCTTAGGTGCGACAGGGCATATCTTCCCTGGCAAGGAGCTCTCTAGTTTCCGGTCCAACCCTGGCAATAATGGCAACACTGCCAACAATAACGGCAACAATGGTGGTGCTGGCAACGGTAATAACGGTAACAACAATAACAGCAACCTGATTGAGAGCAAGGCCCACAACATTCCACTTCCACAGCGCCGGCCCTCCCGAATCGTGCAACAGTCAACTGATAGATACTCCACGGACCCCATGGATGCACTGTCATCGCAGGTCCGCCATGTTGACTTGAGCTACGCTGGAGCCAGCCGCAAGGCGGAAAGCGGGCAGCCGGAAGACGCTGGCGATTACCAGCGCCGCAATAGGTTCTCGTACTACACACGCGATGATGACGAGGAGGACCACGATAAGCGGATCCGAGAAGGCTCGACTGATTCAATGATGGAGGATGAAGATGACGGGCTTATCTTTGCAATGAATGAGCGGGATGGCTCGCCGCCTCATTCGTCACGGTACCAAGGCACGAGTACAAACAGGTACGATGTGCTTTCTTGTGATTAAACGGGATTTTCAAGAAAGAAAAATCAAAACAAAAAAATGCGGAAGAACAGTGAGTGTCTGCTTCTCTTGTGTGTGTGTGCATCAAAGCGGAAAAACATGGAGAAAGTTAATCCGGGATCAAGCAAAAAAAAAAAAAAAAAATCATCAATGAAGCACCAAAAAAAAAAAAAAAAAAATAACAATTATTTCAACTCTCCACTTTGCATTCTCATATCTCATCGTATTTTTATTTTTTATTTTTCATAACTACTCCTTTTTTTTTATTTTTTTATTTTTTTATTTTATAGTCTGTCTAAACTAGTTTGTCGTGTATTTGTGTGTGTTCTCTTACTTTTCTTTTAAATATTTATTTCATGCTCTCTACTTTTTTTCTTTAATACCTATCTTGATCTTTTGTTGCACTTGGAATAGCTCTACAATTGAATACCATAGCTAGCCCTTCGTGTGATGGTCAGAGGAATGCATGCTGCTGCTCTTTGCGTTCCGCCGATGCCACCACCAGAGTTGCTGCTCTTCGCTAATGTTCAACTTGTCCGCCTCGTTAATATCTTCTTCCTCCTCCTCTTCCTCCGTCGGCTGGATCAATGAGACCACAGTCGGACCCCGGCCCGAGCTCGCCCAAAGACCCGCAACCCCAGCACCGCCGCTGCTACTCTTAGTCGCAGCGGGCTTTTCAAGCTTGTATGAGCCGCCCAGAACCAGATCCTTGGCCACCAGCTCGCGCGTGCGCCCGAGAGACTCAATGGCGCTCACCCGTTCGAGCGTCTCCTCTAAAAGGTCGTCAAAGCCAGGCATGCTCGCGATTTCGCGGAAAGCCTGCATCATGGGCACGCTGTCGGCGCGCACGAAAGAGTTGCTGTCAATGGTGAAGATGTTGAGGTTGTCGTAGACTTGGATGTAGTCAGGCCGGGTCATGATCTTGCGGGCGATCCAGAGCGGGACTTGGGGTAGCTCGTGGTCGCCGCACTCGTCAACGATATCGGTGCTCTCATTTGCAGTACAGCACGAGGCACCATCACTGCCATCCTTGGCACCACATTGTTCTGGATTTCTGTCACCGTTTTTGCGACGATCCATTTCGACGAGTGCCTTCATGAGCAGCATGGCCGAAGACGAGAACTTGCCGCTCTCCATCACGTCGTCGTCCATGCCTTCTCCGAGCAACCCGCACTGGTTCAAGAACCACGTTCGTTCCCTGTCAATCAGTTTATGGCACGCCGTAATCGCGTCTCGCTGCGCCGTCACCGAAGTCAAGTGCTGAGGCCGTCCGCCCACCAAATCATAAATATGGTTAGCTTCCTTTACAGACAAGTCCTCGCCAAAGCACTGGCGGCGGCAGCGCCTGATGACATCGATGGACTGCTTGCGGGACAGGTCCTTAATTGTGACAACATCAAGTCTGGTGCCTAGTTTCTTGAGCCGCTCATACACCCAATAGTCGTCGCTGTTAAAGATCATTGTGACCAGGCCCGTTGCGCTGAGAGACTCAGCATGCTGCTGCAAAAGCTCAATCAGGTGCTGGCCTTCCTGGTCCGCACGGATCAAGTGAAAGTTATTGATAATCAGGACCAGCGGTTTATTTGTCTTCTTTCTCACGTTGAGTGCAACCTCTTCCAGCTTATTGAATGCACGCTCTATATCCAGCAATGCAGTTGTGTCGCGGGGTCCTCGCAACGAGAATAGCGCTCCAATGTAGTCTTCAAAGAATGAAAATTTCAGCGCTTTTCCAAGTCTGATTCTGAAAATCTCAGGGTCGGCATGGGCGTCCAAAACCGTGCAATTGGAGCCTTGTGCAAGTCGCATGGCTTCCAAAAGCATGGACGTCTTGCCAGTTCCCTTTTCGCCAATGAGCAGGTAGTACCTGCCTTTCAAGTTGCCTGCTATAACGTCGTTCAGCAGTTTCTGCTTCTCTCTGTCAACCCTTTTTGCTAGTTAGTCTGAAACACTTTTCAATTGAATGATCTCGACTTACCAGCCTTCTTCCTCGCCAGTGCGTTTCGAATGCATGGTCAAGAGGTATGCAGGATCACCTGTGTTGAACGCTTTTTCAATCTTGTGGACTGTGTTTGCCTGGTAGAACTGCTGGTACAGCCAGCCAGCCAGCCCTAGCATGGTCAATGATGCTATTGTAATCCCGGCTGTTTCAACGCTCTTGAGAAAAATCTGTTTGGCATATTCTTTGCCTGTCTTTTTGTCGTCGTTCTTCGACTTGCTCTCTTCTTCCTCTTCTGGGTTGAAATCAAGGCCTGGGATCAATGAAGCATATTGTCGAGCCGTGCCTGCCTTAAACTCTAACCGCTGGTGCTGGTGCTTTCTAATGCCATTGTATGAAGTTTTGCAAATCAATTGTGTTGAGGGCTGTCGAATCAGTTTCCTTGCAGGCGTTGAATGAATCTGTCTTCGTAGCGCATTGTAGGTTGTCAACAACTTGACTCCCTGCTGGGTCATTTCGCTGATTCTCAGACCCTGATTTTTGATCATGTTTGATGTTGAACCAACACACGAGACCTCCTTCTTCTGTTGGACTAGAGTCCTTTCCTCAGTGATATAATGAAAGAAGAAAAATAGTTGCAACCGCGTAATAAAAAAAAACCGAAACTAATGCGAAACTGTCATTGGCGAGGGGTTTTGCTTGCCGAGCTTTTTCTCATGCTTGAAACAACCGCCTCCTGATCCACCCCACAGACTATAAGTTACAGCTTTGGATTTAATTTTTTTTAAGCATTATTATACCACTATATACAATAAAAACATGATCTCCACTGTTCTCAACATTTCTAGAGCTTGACACCAGTGTGAATGGCAGCAACGCCAAAGGTAAGGTCCTCGTAACCCTGGCCAGCCAAAGTGAATCCTGCATCTTCAATCATCTGTGCAAATTGGGTCTGCGATGGGAATCGTGCAATACTTTCGACAAGGTACTGGTAGGAATCACGGTCATTGATCAGAATCTGGCCCATCAAGGGAATGACGTTGAAAGAGTACTGCTGGTACACGGTATCCAGCAGAGCGTTGTTAACCTTGCTGAACTCCAAGCAGGCAAACACTCCACCAGGCTTGAGCACACGGTGCGCAGTTCTGAGTGCCTTGGGAATATCCGTGAAATTTCTGATTCCGAATGCAACAGTGTAGATATCCTGCGAGTTGTCGGGGATAGCGTCCAGAGTCTCGGCGTTCTGAACTCTGAAGCTGATTCTAGATCCGTCCTTGTAGGCAGTCTCCTTTGATCGCTTCTCGCCCTCCATCAGCATCTCTGGGTTGATGTCAACCACGTTCATAACACTCTGGGTGTCGCCATGGACCCGCGCTGCGTGATCCAAGATGCGGAACGCAATATCACCGGTACCACCTGCAACATCCAAGAACGACAGCGGCTGGCCGCCAGGACGCTTACCTGGGTCGAGCTTGTTGACAAAGTGGTCCTTCCACAGACGATGAATGCCCATTGACATGGCGTCGTTCATGTAGTCGTAATTCGCGGCCACATTCGAAAACACGCCCTTGACAAGCTTCTCCTTGTCCTCCTCAGCGACGGTCCGGAACCCAAAGTGCGTGGTTTTGGAGCCCTCGGCGGGTTGGCCAATAGGCTTTTGGTTATCCTGAACAGGGCCCAGGTGGGATGCATTGTTGCGGGTGACAAGACCGCTTGTGAATCCTCGAGAGGCCTGTACAAACAGGCTTCGGTTTCCAGCTCGCGAAGCACTACCTAGTGATCTCAACATCCCTAAGGTCATTGTGTGATGATGTGAAGCTTAATGGTTGGTGAGTATGAAATGTGAGCTAATACTTGACGTAAAATTTCGTCGGGGTTAGGGCCGCATGTGGACTTTTGACAGACCGAATAACTCTACGAATGTATAAGTCTGACACAAATACCATGACCATTGAGGGTCGAGAGCATTGCTACAAGAGGTTGAGAAGCAGCAATGCTTTATAATAGCTCCCATGTCACTCTCAGAAGTAATTTGTGTTGGATTGGGCCAGTATCACCGTAGTACAACCGGAATAGCCAGATCCAGTAGTCTTTGACGTGCCCTAGTCAGGAGCCCTTACTTAATTTGCCCCGATCTGACCTTTAACAGCCTGAAATATCAATGCGTCTAACCGTCGCCTATATGTATGCGTATAAATGACTGGGCCGCATGGTCACAAGGCCCTTGCGGAGGTTGCCGGAAGACTGGAAAACTTTATATGCATAGTGCCAAAACTTCCCCGAGATTGGTCACAAAGGTTTGTGACGCAAACAACGGTATCGAAATTCAATGATTTGCGCTGTGGAGGGGCCGCGAGCCCCCACAGAGAGCTCAGTGTTGCTGGTATATATATACAACGGCTTTTTCCAGAGGTTGTCAGGTTTTTAGGGTATCAAAGACATGCACAATGGAATCACAGACAATTGAAGAGAGAGATTTAGAAGACAAGGTTACAGACAGCCTCGCAGTCAACAATGGTTCTGACAACCTCTCAGTTGAAAAGAAAATCCACCAGCTCTTGACCGAAACTGACAAAAAGGCGTTTCTCGTCACCATTTCACAAGATGAATCTGCGTTCCCCATGAACTGGCCTGTTTCAAAACGGGCCAAACTAACCCTGCTCCTCGGGCTCACTACTTTTTGTGTCCAGGTTAACAGTTCAATCATGTCCCCCGCTGTCGACCAATTGATGCGCCAGTTTCATGTCTCGTACGAGGTAGCCGTACTGCCAACAGCCCTGTTTGTGCTGGGCTTCGGGTTTGGCCCCATCATGTTTGCACCAGTGTCTGAAGTGTTTGGGCGCCAGATGGGCGTGCTGCTTCCCTTTGCGCTGTCTATCCTGTTTACAATTGGAACGGGTGCGTCGACGACAATTCAAGCGGTGTTGGTGAACAGGTTCTTCACAGGTGTGTTTTCGTCGGCTCCGGTGGTGTCGTCTGGCGGCGTCTTGTCCGACATGTGGCATACCACAGTGCGCGGCCAATTCATGATCATTTACTCGCTCTTCACTGTTCTCGGTCCTACAGCTGGAGGCATTATTGGAACAATTATTGTTGAAAAGTCGGTCTGGCAGTGGTCCTGTTGGACCTCAGCTATTCTGAGCGGTGTGATTTTGGTTGCAAACATTATCTTCATGAAAGAAACCTATGTTCCAGTTCTATCCTCTCGCCGCGCAAAAGACAAGCGACACGAAACTGGAATATGGCTTTACCATGCGGAGCATGAGGAATTCAAACTGACCGCCCACGAGTTTGGATCTATCCACCTCATGCGCCCGCTTGCTATGCTCGGTACTCCAATTGTGTTTTTCATCACTTCTTATGCCAGCTTCGTGTTTGGTGTGTTTTACTTGTTCATCACCTCAGCAGGTGGAACCTTCCAAGACGTGCGAGGCTGGTCCAGCATTCACAGCTCCATGACATTTTTGTTCATGTTTGCTGGATCCTGCACTGGCAGCGTCTTCCATCTGCTTGCAGGTATACGGTATGCCAGGATTGTCCGCGCCAACGGTGGGCAGCCCATTCCCGAAGAGCGGCTTGTGATCATGATGTACTGTGGATGGGCCATGCCAGCCGGCCTTGCCATCTTTGCCTGGACTCAGAAAGCGAGCATCCACTGGATGGTGCCTTGTTTTGGAATGTACCTGCTTGGCTTTGGCTTTTACATTATTTTTCAAAACTGCCTAACTTATCTGGTGGACACGTACACCCGGTTTGCAGCTTCCGCCATGGCAGTCAATACTTGCATGCGGAGCTTCTTTGGAGCTTTTCTGCCGTTATTGGCTAATAAAATGTTTAAAGGCTTGCATACGACCTGGGGAAATACCTTGCTTGCATTTGTAGCATTAGCAATGTATTCCATTCCGTTTGTTTTCTACAAGTTTGGAGCAGCGATAAGAAAGCGAAGTCCATATAGTCATCTAGTTGAGTGAGACAAGCCACGATGTGAAAAGAAGAATATCTATAGCTAGCATTCGAGAAAATATCAATCATGACATTATATGTCAATTGGACTGTTTTACAAGAGTAAGGTCTAGATATCGTTCAAACCAAGTACAAGTGTATGATAATAAATTTCATTAAGGTGCGTGAGCTCGCACACACACTATGAGTTCTAGCATTTAATTCAACGCAGCTGCCTTTTCGTACAAAAGGTCAACCACATTGGACATGTGTCTAACCGTATCCAGAGCCGCGTCATAAGTAGCATCAGCCTTGGGCTCATCGTATACAAACAGCCATCCATTGCCCTGGTCCAGCACGCCGTAAAACACCTTGTCGAGAATCATCTGACTGAGCTTGCCCTCGACCTGGCGGTTGTCCAGGCCAATGATCTCGGCGATATGGGAGATCTCGACACAGGAGAATGGCTCGATAACCTTGACCAGGTTCTGCTCCAGCAAAGTATCGTAGAGAGCCGTGAAGTGAGAGCGGATGAAAGCGTCAGACGACAGCTCCTTGCCGTAGGTCTCGAGGGTTTGGTCAAACTCCTTTAAGCTTCGGTTGGAGTAAGCTGTGGCGATGGCCTTCATGGCGTCAATGTCACGGCCAGAGTACTTGATAACGGACTTGTTGCTCAGCAGAGACTCAACATCGTCGGAGAGATTGAGCATGATTTTACTGAGCAACAGATACTTGAGGGCAGTGACGGCTCTTGGGTCTTCCTGTCCAGAGTAGCCCTCAAAGGCTTCGTAAAAGTATGAAAAGGCGGTTTTGTAGTCCTTATCCTCTGCTTGCAAAACACCACTAAGATTGTCGAGCTTGGCTTGTGTAAGGGGGTCGGTGTAGATGGCGTTGGCGCTAGTTCTGGCACTTGTCAGACTGGCTTTGCTTTTTGGGATGTTTCGCAGCGCATGGTAGACCTGAGTCTCGAGCAGTTGAACCTCAACGAGAGCCTTCTTGTCATCTAGACGCTTAAGCTCGCGCAAGAGCGTGTTGATCAACGCAATGGCATCGTTGTAGGCTCCCTTTTCGTAGTACAAGGAGATGAGGCGAGTTTGCAGGCTCTGGCGCAGGAAGTTTCGCTTTTCCTGAATTGCCCACTCAACACAGTCCTTGGTAGTGCTGATCTGGACGTCGGTGGTGTTGGGCACGGTTGCGAAAAGATCAATCAGGTTACGGACTGCCTGCGTGTTAGAGAATTGCCAAAGAGCTGGGTGTAGTATACATACTGATCTTGACAGTCTTTGATTTGGCAAACGAGCCCAAGATAGTCCGTGAAGTGTGGATCAGGTGGGCGAGCTGCTCGACTTTGCTATGGCACAGAGCGTTAGAATTGAGCTGAATACAAATTTCAAATCAGTACATACTTGTGATCACGGTACAGCTTACCAAGCTCGTACAGTGCTTGTTCCTGGATCTGGACAGCCTTTTCGTCCTTTCCTGCTGGCTTTTCAAGAAGCGACCTGTAAGCAACTTCGGCCTCAGCTAACTGCTCAGCAGCAGCAAATTTTCTGGCGGCTTCCAATTCGTCGTTAGTAGGTGGAGTGCTCATTATGGATTGTAGATGATGATGGATGGCGAAATAAGATGGAGATGGTGGTGAAGTGGGATTTGGGTGTGGTGGATAGACAAAGAGAAGTGTGGCGGAGGGTAACAGCGTTTTGACGCGAAATTGTTGTGAGACCATTAGGTACGGTTATTCTCTTTATCACTAACCACTACGAATTGCATTTTAACATTGTGGACATTAGAGTGAGAGTCAATTATGTTTAATCAGTCTTCTACAGCATCGCCGTTTGGCGGTTCTGGCGGTTCTGGCAGTCTGTTTGGCGCGTCAACGCCCAGTACAAGCTTCGGCAACAACACGAACAGCTCGTTCGGAGGATTCGGCCAGAACCAGAATCAGAACCAGAATCAGAGCCAGAATCAAAACCAGGGGACAAGCATGTTTGGAAATACAGGAAACAATTCGTTTGGGTCGCAAACTGGACAACAGACCTCAATGTTTGGCGGCGGCTCGTCGTTTGGACAGGCTCAGAAGCCCTCGCTGTTTTCAAACACGAACTCGTCGTTTGGGTCCCCAAACCAGCAGAGTTCCTTATTTTCTAATCCGACTCAGGTCGCATCGCCCCAGCAGTCGCCTGACCAGTCCCTTTTCCAGAAGCGCTCGCTGTTCTCGGTGTCGTCCTCGGATGCCGACGCAGCAAAGTTTAGAGAAATGCAAAACCAACTACAACCCCAACAACAGCAACAACTACAACCACAGCAACAGCAGGTCCCAATGCTAAGCCTGTCGCAATCGCAGAATTTAGGATTTGCCAGCCCGGTATCAAGAGCAGGCTCGAGCTCGCCCGCCCCGCTAAGACACTCGCAATCGTCCTACGCGCTGGGATACAGAGGAAGAAGCAATACCCCGAGCTGGGCCGCACCCTCTGACAAGAGGTTCACGCCATCTACGCCGTCGAATTTGAGACATGTAAGCTCGTTCAACACGGCCGCTGGCGACCGCAGTACCAACAACCCAACTGCAACTCCGTCATCCGTCCGCCGCAAACCATCCATCTCGCCGATCCAGTCCCCGACCACGTCGTTTGGAACCTCGTTCTCAGGAGTCTCGAAACCGTCGCACCAGCTCAAAAAGAAAACAGTTATTCAAGAGGACCCGCCACCTGCACGGAGTATCTACGATGGCGCGTCGCCCAGCTTGAGCCGATCAGAGAGCGTGGGGGTTGGCCTCACCAGCAGCCCACTTCCCCGCCGCGCCAACACGTCACTAGCTGCAGCCAGCACGACTACCACGCCAACTAAGTCTGGTGCCAACGGGCGCCCAAGCTCACCACGAGGCAGTCCTGGGCATGGGACTTCCGAGTACTCGAACCAAGTTGTCATCTACGGCTTCCCACCTTCGGCCACACCAGCCGTGGTTGCTCATTTTGCGCGGTTTGGCACTATTGCTGAGAATGTGGACGTGACGGCGAGCCGGCTCCGCGTGCTGTCTGGCACATCCGGTTCAGCGAGCTCTGCAGGCTCGTCGCCTATTAGAAAAGGGCAGCCGTCGACACCCATCGTTACCGGCCCGAATTGGCTGAAACTGACGTACGACAATCCCGGGTCAGCGGCGCGGGCAGTGCGCGACAGCGGCAAATTCATAGCAGGCAACATTGTAGGCTGCATGCTGGTGACCCCACAAAACAGCAAAGAGTTTGATGTAGACGGTCTGCAGCCGGGTGGAGGTCTGGATGAGGACCGCAGTTTCTTTTCAAATGTTGGCGATGAGAGTATTGCTGTGGATGCCAGTGTTGATTTCAGCAGGGTCCTAGAAGAAGACGACGCCGAAGAAGAGACACGAATCAAGCCCAAAGAGGGTGCTCCTTCCACACCCGCAGCTGCATCCCCTGCTGGTGGGTTTGGCCGAGGCGGAGTACCGCGTACGGTGTCTCTGCCAGCTCTCGCTGGCAGCAAACGTGTTCAACTCAAAGATGGGCGCTCGATTCTAAACAAAAAGTCAGCGTCAGGTGCGTCGCCCTTGAAGCAAATGAGGTACTCACCGTCGCTGTTCAAAATTGCACAGGAGCCAGACACAAAACAGCCTCAGTCGCCGAACCCGGGTACTAGCAGTGCCAATGGTACAGCGGCTGGCGCGGCAACTGCGCCAGGGACGCCTAATGGAGATGGCAAGAGGTTGCAGTCGGGCCGGCTGGGCTGGATGAGCTGGACCACGAAAAAAGCGCAAGAGCTTGTGTTTGGCTGGGACGATTTGTAGCCTGGAACAATGAGATTGAAATAATGAACGAGATATGAACGGAATGAGAGAGGGAGAGAGAGAGGAAGGATCAAGGATATAGAGAGACCAACTTTATTCACTGCCGATGCGACCAGCACATACATGTCATACCCAGGTCGATGTCAAACGTTAAGGTGATGCAGGTTGACAAAACAGGTTGATTGAACGGGATCGATCAATTAGATGAAGGGTGTTAATACCCATTACCAACTACAATTGTACAAAAACCTTTGATCTATTATATAAACTTATATTATATTGTAATTAAATACGACTGAAATGCTATTATTATTGAGATTCAAATGATTGCAAAGAATCAATGCTGATTGTTTTGTTCGTTATAAAATTCTTGATCTATTCGCAGTATAGAGATCAACAACATCAACAACTATGATCTTTAAATCGACTGTCTATCATGATTATCTTATTAAGCTTTTTTGTCTCATTTTTGATATATTCTTTTAATGAATATTATGCAATAAGGTATCGCCCTGTCTTCTCAGCCATTTTATGATCCGTCCTCGTCCATTCACTCACTTATGAAGCCTCCTCAACAACCCACTCTTCCTCGACAACGGCGAGTTCTCATCTCCCCTACCCATGCCAGTCTCTTCATTTCTAATCGGCGTCCCCGTATAATACCCCGCTGAATTATACTGCAGCTTATACTGCGGCAGCGCGTGTCTCTGGCGCTGCACATTCGCCGCTCCCAATGAAGCTGGAAATACAGGCGAGCCCAAGGGCGCATCTGGCGCCGGCGACGACGAAGATGAGCCGTACATGGAATGCGACAAAGAGCTGTTAGAAGCCGCCGCCCGCCGCAGTTGCATCGTCGGAGCCCGCTGAGCTTTGAACTGATGGTTCAAGCCCGCATCGTACCAAGCCACACTTCCGTCCGCCCCAATGCTGACGTCGCGTCGTGCCGCGCTTACAATGGGGCGCACAACAGCGGCGTCGTATTCCGCAATCACCTCGCTATGCACAATGGTCTTGTCTTTCTGGACCACCAAGAACCTAGTAGTGTAGGAGTACAAGCCGCCATTGAGCAATGGAATCAGTATAACGTAGTTGAAAAAGCAGACGGGGCCGTACCAGACAATGAGAACGGAGAGCGGCGAGAAGACGGCAAAGAGGTAGAGGTTAAAAAGCGGGGGGTTCCAGACATCAACCACCCAGATCTCGGTTTGCTGGGGTTGGGCAGAGGGCGGATCGACAACGGTGGGCGTGCCGGAGAGATAGCTCCACACTTTTTTGGCGGGCGACTGCATGGTCTCGGTCATAGATGCAACACCCGAGTCGTCGTCGTACTCGACCACTTCTTCGTAGATCTCTTTGCGGCAGCTTGGCGTATCTGGCACGTTCTCAATCGGGCGGCCCGCTAGCGAGTACTTTCTCGTTCTCGTCAACACAAAAAAAGCGTTCAAAACAGACACCAGAATCAGCGTGTACGCCAGCATCCAGCACTATATTCCATATCAGTTAGCACATTCCTCTTAATTGACTTCACAAATCCATCTCAAGCACAATTTTAACACCCGTAATACTCACAAATCCATAAAGCAGCCCTGACAGACCACCCTCACTTCCTCCCCTTCCACTAGTACCACCGCTTCCAAATATGTCGTCTTCCTCCATCCCCCTTCTCCAAGATGGTCGCTCCACCCGAGTCACAACCACTCTACACAGTGCCAGAGCCACATGCCCAATGACGGCTCCTGGAACTGCGAGAGTGTGAGTGAGTTCATCCCAGTGGATCGTTTCAATGGCCTCGCTCGCGCTGAGCCAGAGGTCGAGGGGTTTGGCCAAGATACGGTCGACCAGGGACTCGCGGGGTCGCACTAGCTTTGTCGATTTGCGGCGGTGCCGAGTTGATTTCCTGCGGTCTGACATTTTTTTTTCTTTCTTCAGACTCGAGATGCTGTTTGATTTTGAGTCGAGTTGTTTGTTTGTTTTGTGTTAGTTGTGATGGTAAAAAGTTGTTTGTATGGCAGAGGTGAATGTAGTTGGGACCGGAAAAACAAACAAAACAATAAAAGAGGAATAGAGACCACACAGATAGCATCACTCAAGTTTATGAATATAATTAAGGGTATTTGTATTAGGTCTATGCCAATATGAAAAATAAAATGAAGTGAAATAAATACAAAAGTACTGAGGAAATTGTCTTTTAGGAGACAAATTATCCCAAGTGTGGCGTCGAATTCCAGTACGGCTTGTTCTTAACAATCCATGGATGATTCGCAACCTGATCTAGAGGAAATCTCTTGTCCGGTGAGTGCTGCAAAAATCTCTTGATAATATCTGCCGCATCAGGAGACACGAACGATGGGATGCGCAAGTCGACCTTTGAGATTCTGCGGTACGTTGCAGCATGTCCGGCCTCCTCAAATGGCGGGCAGCCTACGAGAAACTCGTAAGTCAAAATGCCCAGAGACCAAATATCAACACGGTAGTCGTGCTCTTTGGCCTCAACCATCTCCGGGGGCAGGTAGTCTAGTGTACCGCACATGGTCGTGCGGCGAGATGACGGCGCGTGAACAGACCAGCCAAAGTCGGAAATCTTGATATTGCCGTCCATGCCCAGCAGAATATTTTCAGGTTTAATATCGCGATGAATGATGTGCTTCTTGTGCAAGTATGCCAGAGCATCTGCCATCTGGGCAATGTACTTGGACGCTCTGACATCGTTGAAGCGGCCCTTGCGGCGAAGTACCTTGAATAGCTCGCCCTGTGCCACAAACTCAATGAGCAGGTACACCTTGTTTGAATCATGGAAGTGGCCATACAGTCTCGAGATATTGGGGTGTCTCAAATTTGACTGAATCTCGACCTCTCTTCGAAACTGCTTTTCGACCTTGTACTCAATAAGCTCTTTCTTGTCCATAACCTTAAGGGCGCAAATGTAATCTGTACTCTTGTCACGCACGCAGTAAACTTTTCCAAACTTGCCCTTGCCGAGCTTCTTTCCAATCTCGAAATCGTCCAAGGAAAACTCGCGGCACGACTTGCCAGCAGGACCACCTTGCAGCTTAATGCCCGACAACGGATTTGACCTTCTAATTGCGTTTGCATCAATTGATGCTCTTGTTCTTGCTGTAGCAGCTGCCGAGGGTCCAGGTGTAGTGGCAGTGGATGCAGTGGACGCAGTAGTTCCTGTTCTTTTGGGTGAAGTAGGAGCCTGCATTTGGGATGACCGCCATTGACTGGGGTTGAGAGCTACAACTGTTGGTGGTGCTCCAGCGCGCGCAGGCTGTGACTGCTGCTGGCTGTTATTGTTATTGTTTGCAGGCGTGTTTTGGACCTGTCCATGCAATGCAATTTTGAGTAATGGGTGTCTTGCGGTTGAAGAGGGCAACTGTGATGCTGGTTTGATTGATGCCTATCTACTGTTAGCAAATTTCACAGTCATGAAGACAAATAAGAAAACTCACCTTGTTCAGTTTCTGCTTGGTCAAGGACTGCGGATTCGAGTTCTCATTAATCGACACTCTCGAGAGCCGGGCTTCCAAAGTCGAGACTGACATTTTTACTACGCTTATTGTCTATCAAAGATGAACAAAACAAAAGATATTGACGGTGAAGTTGTTGACGAAGTAAACAAGTTGAAGAAGAGAAGAAAGGAAAAGGAGAGAGAAATGGTTTTATAACAAGAGAAAGACAACAACAGTGAGTGTGTGGTGCCAATTTTGGGTGTTTGTTTGGAGATTGCCCAATTGGGTAACAAACAAACATGGAGTTGGGGTCAAGGGCATGCGGCTGTACAGGTCAATGACGTTCTAATGGGAGTTGAGATTGAAGAGATGGCTTTGGTACTATTATAATCTTAGTTCAATCTTATATATATCATTAAGGGTCTTATTATGTATGCTTCAGTACTTTCGGGATTCAAATTGAACTGGAGTCGTATAGTGGTTGTTTGTTACTGATGCTGTTGTTGATGTTGTTTTTGTCATTGTTATTGAGCATGTTACTATGGTAGTTAAGACAACTGAAGAATGAACACTGCTATGCTCAGCAGCTGGTATTGTCAGCTTAACCTCTCAATTGTATAGCACTGATTTTGATGAAAAGTGAAAAGTAAGGTCTTTGCTTTGATAGTTCTATAGTCTAAAATCACTGCTACTTCTACATAGTACTGTACTCACTAATTTCATTGAGACAGTTCTGTATAAACCACTTGTACAACATACATGATGCCTCTTGAACACTCTTGAGTTTCTTGCCCTTGTAAAAGCCTCTGTGTTGGTTGTCTAGTTGCCATGGAAAGAAATGTTTTGTATTTTTAACCAATGGAATAGCTGTAATCGACCTGGTCTTTGATTGTTTGAACAACAAGTGTAGAACAGTTCCATTTAGTTTTGTTCTATAATTGTTCTACACATAAAGTTCAATTTAACTGGGCAAGGGCTGAAAGTTTTAACCTAATTTGGCCATTTCAAGTCTCCTCACTAGAACCGTTGGAACGAGTTTCCTAATTTGCAATTTGCTAGGGAGATGGGCCATTAGTGGCGGCGGGCGGCTTTTTAATTGTTTTTTTTTTCTTTTGTTACATAAAAGTGAGTTATAGGTATGATGTATGATGTCAGCTGATTAGAACAGTTTTAAGCCTTAAGTGCTGTTGCCAGTGTTACTGCGATTGACAGGTTGGGTAGACCAGAGGACCAGACCAGTGGCTTTTGTCGGCCATAGAACACTGGCGACAGAGAACAACTTTTAAACCGGAACACGGGACATCAGGTACCGCCGACTTTTGAACGTTCCATGACAAATTAACCCGGAAATTTTAATGAAACAGGACACATACATCAAGAAAAGCAACATTCATTCCAACATTTTCTGCACACTCGCCTGCCCCGATGATTTAAATTTCGTTTTGTATTATAATCGGACCAAATAACCGCCGTGGTTTTCTGTGCATTGATATTATTATTACTATGAACTGCCATGATACTACCATATCAACCACCTCCTCGGATAGTCTTCAACCAAAGAAAGCAATTGAAGGGTTCAACGGAATCAATGGCAAATATCATTGGCCATTGCCACTGCCCACCAAAGATCCCAAGACCAAGTTATCTGCTTCAAAGGAATCTCATGTTGTGTGAGAATCTAAGATCTATTGTAGCAAGCTCATTCAATCACTATATCCTATAGAATATGTTATCTGCCTCGATGAAGACCCCAACGCTCTTCATTCATATCTTGTATCGAGACACCTATGCTTGGCTCTATCTAGGCGGTATCCATCCTGATACTTTGCCAGGAAAGTGCCCGACCTCGCATATATTTCACTCTCAAGAGGTTTGATCATTTGTGACCTTCGGCTGATGGAACTCGAATAAGGAAGAAATAGAAGATAGTTATACAAAAGCAATATGAAAAGAAAAGAAACAAAATCATATATAAGAAAAAAACATGGTAAAAACTATAAATACGGTCGTCTTTTCCTCTTGTTTTATATTCGGCTCAATCTGACCAACTACATCCATCTCCTACATCAGGAACATCTAGCATTATCTTACTATCTACTTGTCTACTTATCACCACTACTGGTACCTACTATCAACAACAACACACAGAAGCATATAACATCTTAACGCATATCATGACCACCCCCACTGTTCGCAGAGTAGAACGGCACGAATGGAAGAAAGCAACTGAAGCTCTTTGTGCCGCCTTTGAACAAGACGAAGTCGCCCAGTACCTCACCAAGTGCGACGGCAACACCCCCCAGCAGGCCAAAGCCCTGGATAACAAAATCTTTGAGTACATCATTTACGCCCACCTCCTCAAGGGCCTCGTCCTCACCATTGGCGACTTTGAGGGTATCGCCTGTTGGATGCCTCCAAACCAGAATATGGACGACTGGCTCACCATCTGCCGCTCTGGCATGTGGCGCCTGTACTACCTTCTCGGCCCGGAGTCGAAAACAAGGTATTTCACCGAGTTCTTGCCAAAACTCCATGATGCGAAGGCTGACGTCATGGGCGACAGGGACGCCAACTCCTGGTACCTCATCTACGTCGGAACCGTGCCTGAGGCACGTGGAAAGGGCTACTCGAGGAAACTGATCGAGTATGTGACTTCCATGGCCGACAAGGACGGTCTCGCTTGCTACTTGGAGTCGTCCTCGGAGTCGAATATCCCAATCTACAAGCGGTACGGATTCGACGAAAGTAAAGTCATTTCCCTGGACCGCGATGAGAAGCCCATTAATCTGCATTGCATGATTCGTGAACCCAAAATCACTAAAGATGATTCTGATGATTAAATAAACAGCCAAATAAAGAATATATGAACATTTAACAATTGTAACGATGAGAAGCCCAAAGGTCAGAAAAAGGCTTATCAGTACCTAGGCCCAACCTTACTAACGTACGGCTGATATATGCCCTAGCCCTGTCATATACTTGTTTTGTAAGCCCTTTGAAAAATTCTTCACTCGAATCAACTAAAGCCATATCCATTCACCATGTGTAAGTCTTAAACAACGCCCTGATCTGTATGGTCTAACTCGTTTATAGCTCTGGCAACGCAGCTCATAGAGCTCTATTCTGCATACAGGTACGTCGTGCTTGCGGCTGCTTTGGCCCTGCTGGCCTTAACACTCAGATCGAAACCTAGTACTCGACCCCAGGTCTCAGCGCCCAAGGAGACGACTGAAAAGCCCAAGAAGCCGGTCAAAGAGGCTGTCCCTCTGGCGGTGGACTTTACAACTGTGTCTGCTGCCGCTGAACCGACGACGACAACTAGACCTAAGCGTATGCCCAAGAAGTTTACAGCCAAAGCCTCCATTGCCGCCGACCGTAAACTGCGCCAGCTGAATGCGGTGTCAGCGCCCCTGGCATCGGTTGACTCGCCAGTTATTGTGTTCTACTCGACGCTGACAGGCTCTTCTCAGACCACAGCCGAGCGCATTGTTAAAGCCCTGGCCCCCGCCCTCACTACAGAGCCCACCCTGCACAACCTGGACTACCTCGACGACCTTGAGCCCTACTTCGCTGCTCCTCCCAAGGCAGAAAACCCGCCTGTATACATTTTGGTGGTGCCTTCATACGAGATTGAGTCGCCGCTAGATTATTTCATTGAGTCCCTGAAGGAGACCTACAACGACTTTAGAATCGACTCAAGGCCCCTGGCGTCACTTGCTGGCTTTGCTGTGTTTGGAATTGGCGACAAGGAGAGCTGGCCTGAACCCGAAAAGTACTGTTACCAGGCTGCCCTGGTCGATAAGTGGATGAGCAAGCTCGGTGCGCGCAGGGTGTTCCCCATGGCCTCGGCTTGTGTCAAGACCGATTTAGAGACCCAGGTTGAGACTTGGATCAAGCACATGACTGAGACCCTGAAAGAGCCGAACGCAGTTCCGGAGCCAGTTGATATTGCTGATTCAGACGACGAGGATGTTGAGATTGACGAAACAGAAAATGGAGAGCAGACTCTGGTGGATGTTGAGGATATCGGTGTTTCAATTGCTTCCACGGCTCAGGCCCGCTCTTCCGTGCCTTCTGCCAACGCCAAGGAGATGGTTGCTAAGGACTCGCCCACCTACACCGCACTTACAAAGCAAGGCTACACCATCGTGGGCTCTCATTCCGGTGTCAAGATCTGCCGCTGGACTAAGTCTGCCCTGCGTGGCCGTGGGTCCTGCTACAAGTACTCGTTCTACGGCATCCGCTCCCACCTGTGTATGGAAACTACCCCGAGTCTGAGTTGCTCTAACAAGTGCGTCTTCTGCTGGCGACATGGTACAAACCCAGTGGGCACGAACTGGCGCTGGCAGGTCGACCCGCCTGAGAAGATCTTCAATGGCGCCCTGGAGGGCCATTACAAGAAGATCAAGCAGATGAGGGGTGTCCCTGGCGTTGTGGCCGAGAGGTTCACAGAGGCCTTCCAGGTCAAGCACTGCGCATTATCGCTTGTCGGTGAACCCATTTTCTATCCTCACATTAACGAGTTCCTGGCTCTGCTGCACGGCCAACGCATCTCCAGTTTCTTGGTTTGCAACGCTCAGCACCCCGCCGAGCTCGCCCGCTTGCAGCATGTGACCCAACTTTATGTGTCCATCGACGCCTCCAACAAGGAGGCCCTGCACAAGATTGACCGCCCCCTGCACCGCGATTACTGGGAGCGCTTCCAGGAGTGCCTCTCCATCCTGGGCACCAAGACCTCGCAGCGCACTGTTTTCAGACTGACCCTGGTCGGCGGGTTCAACATGGGCGAGGCCGTGTGCGCCGAGTACGCCGAGCTTGTCGCCAAGGGCATGCCATGCTTTGTCGAGATCAAGGGTGTCACATACTGCGGAACCAGCAAGGGCAGCACGTTGACCATGAAGAACGTGCCCTTCTACGAGGAGGTCAAGCAGTTTGTCGAGACCCTGAATGACGCGCTCGCAGCCCGCGGTCTTGACTACGGAATCGCGGCTGAGCACGCTCACAGTTGCTGCATTCTCATTGCCCAGAAGCGATTCAAGATTGATGGTAGATGGCATACGGTGATTGACTACAAACGGTTCTTTGAGCTGCTGGAGTCGGGCGAGGAGTTTGGCCCGCTGGACTATGTGGCGCCGACGGAGGAGTGGGCTGTATACGGGTCTAGCGAAGGCGGGTTCAGTCCTGAGGATGTTAGACACCGAAGAGGCAAGGTGGTTGAGGTCGAGGCTTAACTACCTACGTAGGGCATCGATTGAGCTTTTATAGGAGGATTATTCAAAAGTTTTATAAACTAGTATCCATGTATTTTTAATGTTGAGTTTTTGATTTGGAAGGTCTGAGGTGGTGAATCAGCACTCGATGGTTGTATGCGAGATATTTCACTTATCTATGATTTGGGACATTTCAACGGCCTTCATTTCTTACCATTTTCCAATCACGACGTCAGATTTCAATAGAGCAAACCAGCATGAACAGGCATAAACCAGTGCTGTTAGTGGCTCGCACATGCCAGCGACGGCCAAAATCATACCACGGATTGAATCATAACCAAGCGAGTGCTCCAAAGCCGCCGTCTACGACTACTAAAGACGATCATGATGAAGATGCAGGCGCCATGACAAGGCGACTGGCCCAGCTCGCCGAAGAAAGCAGACCTTTCAAAGACGATCCTCTAGCCGGCAAGACTTGGTTTCCAGATGCCGATACTCCTACTTCTACGTCTACAAGTGCCAGTGATGTACAAACCGACAGCGCAAAACTGATCAGCGAGATGGTCCAAAAGCTAGGCTCTACCGCCAACCAAAGCGCAGCCAACTCCATAGCCTACCAACGCGAGACAGCCCTTGCAACCCTGATCCCGGACTACACGCCGCCAGGGACACGCGATATCGCCATGGCCACACCCTGGACCGGCGCTGAAACCGCTGCAAGCGCAGCCTCCAGACTCAAAAACCCGCCAAAGTCAGCAGCAGCCGCAGGCGTAGAAACGCCCAAATCATTTTCTCAACGTAAACAGAAACAGAGCGTTTCAAAACGGCTCGCAGACGCAAGGGACGGAGCCCTCGACTACCAGATCCAAAAGCATAGCCCTTCCCCTGCTGCCGAAAAAAAGGAAGAGAGACCTAGCATTTTGCTGGAGCATTCAGCATTGGCAACAGACTTCACGGCCCTCGGCAGTCTTGCATCTCAGCGCATTGAGGCCGCAATGTCGCGCGGCGAGTTCCAATCCTTGCCAGGCCGTGGGCAGCCCCAGCCCAAGGACCACCGCCTTGAGTCGCCCTACATCGAGCACACCGAGTACTATCTCAACAACATGATCAAGCGGCAAGGCGCTGCACCCATTTGGATTGACCGGCAAGGCGCCCTGGGTACACAGATGGAGACGTGGCGAGACGGACTGACGAGGGCGTGGGTCAAGTACGCCGTCCACGAGCTCATCTCCAAACACGGCAGCGCTGGCGACGATTCCGTCGTGACTGCCGCCCGCGCCATTGAAGGTCTTACTGGCAAAGCTGCCGCCTCGCTGCCTTGGAACTCAGCCTGGGCTACCCAGAACCTCGAGTACCACACACAGGGCCTCGATTCTCTAAACAGTTCAATCCGGTCCTACAACCTCCAAGCCCCGAGCGCCGCACGGCGTGGCTACCTTTTGCTGAGCGACGAATTACAGCGGTGCTACGAGGCTGGGTGCAGGTCAATCGTGCACGAGGTCGAAGTGTTTCTGAACCGGCGGGGCCAGGCTAGTGAGCTAGAGGGCCGGTTGGCGAGAGCACCGGCATCGCTGGCACCGAGCAAGCAGGTAGGCTGGGGCGAGCTCTTGAAAGAAGGAGGCGGTGGTGGCAGTGGTGGAGCAAACGGGGGATACACTGGGTATGTGATAGAGGAAAAGGGGGTGTTGAAGGGCTTGTTCAAGAGTCTGTGGACGCGGGAGGGTCTATGAGGCTGGAGGGTTGTAAATAGGGACTATGAATTACGAATGACTTATGAATCGATTGAGATACACCACTTTGCATATATGTATATAACTAAGAGAAATTTACACGCATTGGCAATAGTTGAGCGGTGTTGGCAAGATGCTATTACCTTTTATCCTATTACCAACGATTCCATTGACCAATTCCAACTATCGAGCATTTCATGTATCGCATCCTTGTGATTCAACAGCCCCTCTCTTTTCTCATCTAAGGAGGCTTCCATCGCACGTCGAATTTATAGATGCCTCCTCGCAAAAAAAAAAAACAAAAACATTATGTATTGACAAGCCACAGCTTTGACTCAAGTCAAGCAAGCCGCTGAACAGCTCAATTGCCTGTTTTCGCAAACTGAGGTGGTCGTATTCTTCAAATATATCTTGGTGGGGCTTTCAATCTGACGCACCCAAAAAAACTGTGTCACAAAAACGACCAATACTACAAAAAGGAGCGGGGACTAAAGTAAAAATTCTGAGGTACCTCAAGCTGCATGTCAAAGAATCAACGGTCACCTTACATTAGACTTCTAAATCAATGTCTAACACTGATGCTCATCTGTACCAGACTACAAATTTAAAGCTCATCGTATATTTATAAACGGAACTTTGTGTGTACCCTGCGGAATTTGATACGACTCTAACGTCAGTTGAACTAGAATCGGAACTTTATCCATAGCCGCACTCATCGCTTTATGAAATTGAACTGGAAACATTGCTGGTAATTTTTGAACTTGCATATGGTCGCTTCCATTACTTGGTGCCGTTGAACGTCTCTGTTGATGGTGGTTTAAAATAGACCACCATACTTTTGATTGCTCACCTCTATATTAATTAAAATCAAAAACTAACGGAATGCATTATTGCTCATGTACATAACTCTCACTACTTGGGATTGGAATTAGGATCAGTCACCCTCAGCCGAACAGCCATTTCTGGATCAAGCTTTGGTTGCAAGTATAACGGCAGCGGGATAGGCGGGATTGATTTAGCATCAATCACAATGAACCCCGCCATGCCTACAATGAAATGGTGATTGATATGGCAGTGGAACAGCCAGTATCCCGGGTTGTTTGCCGTGAACCGCACAACTGCATGGCCGCCAGGTGCAACGTTGACCGTGTCTACAAATTGCGCATTGTCAAAGTCTACCGAGCCCGGGTCGTTGCTGATTGCCTCCTTCACGTTCTCGTACTTGAATTCCTCAGTGAGAGAATGACCAATAATGCTAAACGCATGTCCATGCATATGGAATGGATGCCATAAGAAATTAGGATTGTCAATGATAATGTCAATTGTATCGCCCAGCTTGATTCCTGTATCAACTGAAATGGGAATTTTTGTAAAGTCAAGCTCAGCAGGATTGGTCTGCAGCAGGTATGGGACTTTCAATTCATCTTCCTCATCAAATTGAGCATTGCTAGCAAAAACTGTAAAATGACCATTCTGTGTCATGTTCATCACCAGGTGAACAGTATGATGGGCTTCTCCTTTGTACGGTGCATAATGATCACCCAGAGGAATCAAATCTTCCACAGTAGCGGACTTTGCATCTTTTGAAATTAGGTTGCCTCCAATGTCTTGATGGCGTCTGCTTGGCGCGTCGCTGAGGGCTTGAATGTGCGACACGTCACCTCCAGGTTTGCCGTAAACCAAGTAGCCAATTCCCTCAATGGCTTGGAACTCACTATTGGCAAACCTCATTGCATAGATAGATCCAGGAGGTGCATTCTTTTTTGTCTTCACAACAACAGTGTACCGGGCTGCCAAGGGCAACTCAATTCGTTGGACCACTTTAGGTTCGCAAAACATTCCGTCAACCCCAATGATGATTAAGTCATGCTCATCAATTGAGAACGCTTTAGGCAATTCAGCTGCCATGTTGAACAAATGAATGTAGAGGTACTCCTGATTGTTGGTGTACATAATTTCTCGATCACTTGTCGTGTTTCCTGGGCATTTTGAAAATCCAGGCGCTTCTTTATCTACTATAGGTTGCCAATTGTTCATGTTTGTGCATCCCATGGGATCAATCTTTGGAACCCTAGGAATACCAGGTGGTAACTGCTTTTTGATTGCAGCCTCAATATCTTCTGCAGACTCACATTTCACTCTGCCTTTACCATTAATCAAGATAGACTGGGTGCAAAGCGGAAGAATGCCATAAGATGTGAGCCAGTCGGTAGCCTCGTCACCTTGCAGCTTGAACCCGTCACTCACAATGATATTCATTGGAGTTATTTCAGCCACATTGTTGAAGTAGTTGACACATTCACGAGATATTCCTGGTATCAAATCATATGGCCGGCGAACTTGAGGTGCGGGCCTGATGGAAATAGGGCCAAACACACCGTCCTGTGCATAAGCTCTGTAATGTGCATGATACCAAAAAGCACCGTGCTGATGCTTGAATTGGAAAATGTAGACATATGAGTTTCCGGGCAGAATCGGGTACTGGGTGACTCCAGGTACACCGTCTGACCAAGGCGTATATAGCTGATCAATGCCATGAAAATGAATTGTCATTGGCACTGGCAGAAAGTTCCGCACTACAATTCGGATCCAATCATTTTCGGTAGCGCGAATTGCAGGTCCTGGCGACTGTCCATTGATGAGAAACCCTGATCGCGGGTACCCATCCTGATTGACATAATTGTGTGTAACATCCCATTTCAAGTTGATTGAAATCTGATCTTTTGGAAACTTCCTTTTTTTCCACTCGTCAATAGTTTTGCATTCAAAGATCCACGGTTTGCCGACAGGTGAAAACGGCAGGAATCGCTTGACGTTATTTGATACTCTCTCAATGAGTGATGTCTCTTGTTCTTCCAGTAGATGTTCTACTGGAGATGCAAAAGCTATGCAAATGAGCAGGGCTTGGATAATTAATCCAAAGTGCATTGTAGGAATAAAAATGTGCCTTTACTTTTGTACATTTGCTAAATATTGATCACAACTGTTTATATATACATGCTCATTGTGCTGAGACAATCACAAAAACAAAAAAGACGGTGTTTAGAATAAACAAAAAAAACTGGGTCGTTAAAGTTTTATCTACCGAGAGCAGCTGATAAAAGTTAAACTCTAGGTTTGAAAGGTGAATCGGTGCTTACCTTCTTAATGAGGTGACAACGCGGGGCCAGTCTACAGAACCCTCAGGTCGGGGTCCAATATAGGTTTCATTTCCAGTAAAACTGAATTCCAAGTCACTTTGTTTCCCACTCGTGACTGGTTAGAGTTACTATATGGCTACAAGTTATGTTTTCTTTTCTGCACAACGTGTCCAACACCAAAAGGTCCTGTTTAGGAACTGTATCACACAGTTTACTAGCATGGCCCAGGGGAAAGTCAGTCTTTCAAAAAGCTAAACCCATATAACCAGGGGAAAGTGGATCCATTTTCAACAAAATCTTGTGAAGGTTCAAAAACCTTCTGCAATTGGTCTTAGATTCTTGGCTTGTGCTGTGTTTCAAATACCTGTCTTTAAAGTTGATTCAACGCTTGAATTTGTTGCAAGCCAGAGTTTCTTGGATTCATGAAGATTTACAGAAAGGCTAAAGCTGCTTTGTATTTAATGCCTTTGTAGGTAGCTCCAAGCGATTACTACTATGTCACAGCTGGGGTCTGGCTCAACCATTTCTTCATTGTCGTTTGAGCTTAGTAGGACAAGAATGAGAGAGACTCAGACTAGACTTAAAAATTGCAATGACAGATGAAAAAGATTTCACAATTAGAAAAAGATACAAATAATATTGGACCTAATTGTCGATGTGCCTTGGTCTAACCATGCGTGGGACGTTTATAAATATAGAAAAGGTTTGTGATATAATACAACTTCAATGAGTTAAGTTGTACTGAAATCCATTTATATTGTATGAAGATTGAGAGAGAAAAGTCAATCTAGATATAAACTGCAGAAATTATTTAAGTACAACCAAAAACTCTGTAAAACCAACAACAAAAATGTTAATGACGTTTGTATAATCTCCTGATTTTTCTTGAGTGTATCAGAGTTGATATCGAGAGAAAAATTGGTGCGGCGTTTGTCGCTACTGTTATTCTTTTGGTGATGTTTGTAAATCTTAATAGCCCACTTGCTTGGCAGCCGACTGCATTATTTTATCACTGATTTAGGACGCGATGTTCTCTTAATTGCAACTAAAAAATGGTATGATTTTATGCCAGTTGTTTAATTGCGTTGTGCCTTCCTTCCAAGTAAATTCCATGCTATTTTTGTCTGTAAAAAATGGGCCCAAGCTCTGAATCGTAATCACAAAACAGTGTGTAGTTGAATCATCTGCCAGCTCTGGGTGCATGATTTCATAGCATGGAAATGCCCATTTAACTATAGGAGGGCCTTGACAAAGATGCAAGCTACATGCCTTAAGAGTAGTCAACATAAAATCTTGGACTATATGTAGAAGGGTCATTGTGAATTCACTAACCATTCATTGTTTCAACGATTTATTCAGAGGCAGAAGGTACCTGGATCAATATCCAAATGGACGCCCTGTATTTGTTTTCTCGTTGGAGTACTACATAAGTTTACTTTTCCTTCAAGTTTTCTATCAGTTCTTGGCTTTGAATTCAAATGTATACAGCAATTTAAAAAATTCAATACTTCAAGCAGTTACTGAATTTGCATACGGCTAAACTGTAAATCAAGAACCAGGCTTCGACGTTTAAGTTGAGAACCAACTATAGTGATTGCAAAATTACAAAAGATGACTTATTTAACTCTCGTACATGTGGATCTAGTATTCTTATATCTGCTGTTTTTTGTACCATGGCAAGATCGATCTTGCGTAACGTCTGTATTTAACTGAGTTTAGTAATACAGAGTAGTCCAGTCGCTTCTACTTGATCATTTTGCAAGAACGTCCAAGAAAGCCTTAGAGTTTACAAAAGACACAGACATAATTGAACCAGATTGAAGAAGACCTAGTTTGAAAGCGATACTTTAACAAAATGAAATCTATGGGGGCAGTATGAAGTGAGTAAACTAGTAAAGAGTTGTTTCAGAGTCACAGACATAGGTACCATCATTAGTTCAAAAAACCAAAACTGCCAATGCCGAGAACAAATTTCTGTCTCATACCCGATGCAGAGTAACTCAACTTTGTCTGAAATTAATCAGAGCCCTGCAATGGACTCAAAGTCTCACACGGTTGATTCCGACTCTGGCAGTAAGAAACGCAGACCCCGAAAAGAAGCTTGACCTCTGGGACCAATTGATTGATATGGAAACAAATGCCCAAGGAAAATTTAGCATTATTTCTTTGTAAACCGTGTAAGATCTTATTCACTCATGAGAATCACCTGGATCACAAAAAGAGGTACTCCACGGAAAACAAAAAAAAAGAATGGTCTCTGGCGGGATCGAACCGCCGATCCTCGCGTAAACTACAAGGAGTTGTATTAGCACGATGCCTTAACCAACTGGGCCAAGAGACCAATTTATTGGTAACAAAAATCTGCTGTTATTCATAAACCAGTACTTTAACGGATTGTATTAGTCAGCACCATTTTTTTTTACACTGTCTTTTTGCATGCATGCAATTGGCTTGAATGGGACTTTTGTACTCAGCACTCTGATCACTCAACCCCTAACAGGTCTATTTAGATGAATTCACCGCTGAATGAAGATCTGTAAAAGAGGATAAATGGAGTATAAACCTGGGTGTGTAGTAATAAATAGTGTTTTTGAATTCTAATGACAGTCTATGAAATATTATGGGTAACTCTTCTATCAATGCTCAGAGTTTCTATCCACCCTTCTATCTAATCTAATGTGATGGTTCTATAAGATTTGAGAAAACCTGTAAATTAAGCCTGGGTCGAAACATGAGAGAGAGGCTTAAGAGTTGTAGGAGTCAAAGTGCTGGTTGAGTTCTCAAAGACAGTACCCGAACCTCCTTTGCTAGGCTCAACTTTCTTTTCGTCTTTGGGAGGCTGGGGCTTTGGTTCAGGGACACTAGGCTTCTTGATAGTGTCAGGAATGCATTGGGAGTACCATTCGTTCTGGTAAGAGCACGAGGATCCGTATTGGCAGCAGTCGGGGCCCTTGTAGCCCATACCGCCGCACTGCCCCCAGGTAGCCACGCAGTTCTGGCCAGAGGGATTGGGGTTGGGACCGGGCACACACTGGGAGTACCACTCGCTTTGGAAGCTGCAGTAGGAGGTGGGCGCACAGGCGGTGGGGCCGGTGTAGCCTTTGCCGCCACACTGAGTCCAGTTGGGGACGGTAATAGCGGCAGCTGATGCTGAGGAAAAGGCGGAAGCAGCGAAGATAGAAAGAAAGAAAAAGTTCATTGTGATTTGAATTGAATGTGTTGAAATGCTAATGTGAATGTTTGATGATGAAGGAAAGACAATTAGAGAAGTCCATGAGGTCTCTTTTATAGATCTTCAAGTCTCATTGTTTAGACCTTGAAGCCCTGGGTTCACTGCCTGAAGGCTGGTTTACAGCCTTACCTGCGCCATTCTGAGATGGAGGTTGCTAAATCCCAGAATAGTTTCGCTTAAACCATTGCTCACACTGTATTGTAGTTTTAAGCAGGGGACTCTGAGAGTTGCCCTTTTCCTGGGCACTAGAATCATTGCGGTCACTGGAATAGAAGCAACACAGCCTTACCAATGCGGCTGTTATTATCGCTGAGGTCTAAACACCACTAGTGATGCTAACCTATTCAGGCATGTTGACTTTCTCTATAAACAGATCTCCTATAGCAAAAGAACACATTCTGAATAGTCATGAAACGGGGTTAAATTTGTATGGTGAGCTTGAAGCAAGACGCAGCCTAGTCTAAGCACGAGCAAAGGAAAGGATAAGCCTATAGATTAATAAAAGAATTATCTTGAATGCTGCACCAAAAATAGTTGATATTCAAGGCAAAAGGTGCAAAGTTTGTGGTAAACGGTTCAAAAACTTGGCCATTGCATGGATCCCCGTCTGCTTCTGGCTATACAGACTTGACCTAGCGCCATTGCCTGCTAGAAATTTGACTATAAGATTTTGTTACATAGTACTTTACCCCAAAGTAGAGACATGTATAGAATTCAATCTCTTTATCTCGTATCGTGAGCTCGGAGATTAAGTTGACTCTTTGACCATTTTCTCATCAACCCCAGATTTACTCAATTACTACCGGCCTGGGTAAGCTCAAAACATGGACCTCTATTTTCCATCAATTATATAACTCGAATGCACACTATTAGAGCTCAGGCAAGGTCAGGGTGGTTGATTTGATAGCAAAGCAGGTTCCCGAGTTTAGCGGTTACCTCGACAGTTGCCAGGTTAGGGCATACCATGGAAAGTTCGCTAAGAGCTTGAGGAGCTTTACTAGTATGATAAAAGAGATAAAAGTTGCAGACAACTATATAAGGAGGTCTATCAGATGAAATTGAGAGAAGCAAGCTTGAATTCAAGACTTGAAAGATCAATGGTTGCGGCTAATAGTTTGACATGGGGATGCGAGCAATGTCGTTATCTGCGATGTCGAGCACTGAGTTACTGATCCAAACCTCATAACTCCCAAGCACTCGACGAAAATAAATAAAGCCCCTCTATCCCATCTCGAACAATTTCACTCTCCATCTCCATCTTTCATCTTTTCATCACATACAATCAAGTAACAAACATGGCCACCTTAACTACAATCTCTCCAATCACGTCCAAGCCTATTGTGGAGACGCCTAGCACCACACTCGACGACCTCACTGGCACCATCCTGCCCAAGGCCGTTGCCGCCCAAAAGACCTGGTTCAAGTCTACAACCTTGGCCGAGCGCAAGGCCATTGTAAGCAAGTTTGTGGAGCTCCTGACTGCGGAGCCTACGGCCACCCAGCTCGCCAAGGAAATCACGGAGCAGATGGGCCGACCTATCAGATACACCCCCGGCGAAATCAGCACAGCGGCTATGCGCACCAACGCTTTGCTGGGCTTTGCGGATGCAGCCTTGGCCCCGGTGAATGCTGGTGAGAGCGGGCCTGAGAATAAGACTATTGACTTTGAGGGCCAGTTCAAGAAGTACCTGTCTCATGAGCCCCTGGGAACTGTGCTCATTATCTTTCCCTGGAACTACCCGTACCTGTGCTTGGTCAACGCGCTTATCCCAGCCCTGCTCGTCGGCAACTCGGTCCTCATAAAGCCGTCGCCCCAGACTCCCAAGGTCGCGACTGCCGTGGTCAAGTTGTTTGCCGAAGCCGGCCTGCCCGATGGCGTGCTGCAGGAAGTCCACTCCGGCGACAATGCCGTGATGGAACAACTGATCCAGCGCAAAGAAGTCTCTGGTGTCGCTTTCACCGGCTCTGTAGCCGGCGGTCTTGCGGTCCAAAAGGCAGCCAGCGGCCGCACAATCCCCGTTGCTTTGGAGCTGGGCGGTAACGACGCCGCTTACGTCCGTGCTGACTGCGACCCCAAGTTCGCCGCCGAGAACATTGTGGACGGCGCTATTTTCAACTCGGGCCAGTCGTGCTGCGCAATTGAGCGCGTGTACGTTGATGCAAGTATCTACGATGCATTTGTGGAGGCCGTCGTGGCTGAGGTTAAGGGCTACAAGGTCGGCGATCCCTTTGACGCTGCTACGCAGATTGGACCTGTTATCTCGGAGCGATCTGCGCAAAGCATTCGTGCCCAGGTCGCTGACGCCGTGAGCAAGGGCGCCAAGGCCCTGATCCCCGAAGGTTTCTTTGCTGAGGCTGAGAAGCTGAACCCTACGTTTGTGGGACCCCAGGTCTTGGTTGATCTGGCCGAGGACTCTGTTGTTTTGTGCGACGAGACATTTGGCCCTGTGATCCCCATTGTCAAGGTTTCTTCTGACGAAGAGGCCATTGCCAAGATCAACGACTCTGACTTTGGTCTGACCGCCTCTGTGTGGACCAAGGACGTTGCCAAGGGTGAAGCTCTTGGAGACGAGATCGAGGCTGGCACTGTGTTTGTGAACCGCGCCGACTACCCTGATCCTGCATTGGCCTGGACTGGGTACAAGAACAGTGGCCGGGCGGTCAGCTTGAGCAAGTACGGATTCGATTTCTACGGCAAGCTCAAGTCGCACCACGTCAAGCGCGTTTAAAATGTGTATAGTATCAAGATATAGAGGTAAATGACATGATTTGAATCTGTTTTTTTTTTTTCATGGGCGTCCATCAAAGCTTGAGCGATGACCTCACTAGCCACTCCAGCCACATCATATCACGTGCAACTCCGTCATTCGCCTCGTCGGAACAATTTTCTAGGGAACAATTTTCAAGGTGGACTGAGATCCAAACATGGCATAACCGGAACATGAGCAGCATTTAGGCAAGACTTATAAAAGAAGGCCGAAGTGCTGTTATATGATCTCAAGAATTTAATTCTGAAAAATTTTTTTTGGTCATTAGTTTTTTTCTTACTATTTTTCACAAAAATGTCAAGTCCAGCTCAACCCACCCTGCGTCTCGGCTCCAAAGCGCCCAACTTTCAATCTGATAGCTCTAACGGGCCGATTGATTTCTACCAGTATGCCGGCGACAGCTGGGTCGTTTTCTTCTCTCACCCCGACGACTTTACCCCCGTCTGCACCACCGAGCTCGGCGCCTTCGCCCAGCTCGAGCCCGAGTTCACCAAGCGTGGGGCCAAGCTCATTGGTTTATCCGCCAACGGCACCGCATCCCACAAGGCCTGGATCAGCGACATTAACGAACTATCCCAGACCAAACTCACTTTTCCTATTATTTCAGACCCCTTGCGCAAAGTCGCACACTTGTACGATATGATTGATTACCAGGACGCTACGAACGTGGATGACAAGGGTGTGCAACTCACGATTCGGTCTGTTTTCATCATTGACCCAGCCAAGACCATTCGCTTGATTATCTCGTACCCTGCGTCGACTGGCCGTAACACAGCTGAGGTTTTGAGGGTCCTGGATTCGTTGCAAACGGGTGATAAGCACCGCGTGACGACGCCCATCAATTGGACGCCTGGCGATGATGTGATTGTGCACCCGAGCGTGTCGAACGCAGAAGCGGCTTCCTTGTTTCCAAAGTTTAAAATTGTGAAGCCGTACCTGCGGTTTACGCCTTTGGACGTGGCGTCCGAGATCAAGGCTGTGTACCGCAGCAAGTTGTAGCGGGCAGCCATAGGGCAGAAGTAGAAGGATTAGACGACTAAATAAGCATATGTATATAGATAAAGGAATTTTGATTTAGATCTTAGTCAGTGATCATTCTCTTTAGTGTGAAATGTCACAAATTAAAAAGAAGAAAGAGATTTATCATCTTTGTTCCTTGAGTGGAGTGGCTTTTAAAATCGGGTTGACTTGAATTTCTCATGATATTGTGTTAAGCGAAGTTGAGATGGAAAAGAGAAGTAAGTGCACAGCCGTACCTAATACCAAGAAAGGCTTTTTTTGTCTGCTGCTGAGTCAGGTCCATAAATGTACTAGGTCCCATAGTAAAATGGTTGCTTTAACGGACTTATTATGTAACAATCTCCTCTAAGATTACTACGCAAAATGGTTTTAAAGCTAGCCACTTGGTTTGTATTACAAAATAAAAATTTTCATACATTGGAAATGGTAAGTAGAGAAACTGGTGACCCGCAATCATTCGAAACGGACTATCGGATTCAATGACAAATCCCGACTCCTTCTGCTTACAAAAAAACTAAGCTAGCTTATAAACTTAGCGCTAGTATACAAGAAGGGGAATAAAAAAAAAGGTTTTCTAATCAATGTCCGTCACTATAACTAGCTAGCTACTATAGGGCATATAGTCTCCGTATACCAAAAAATCAACAAACTCCAATCAAGGTGCGCGCGGCGAAACGTTTTTTCCGCTCTGGTTTTCCACTTTAAATTCCACTTGCTATAGTCCAGCTGCCCATGGCTTGTCCACCTGGACGGTTACTTTGAGATGCTTCCATGGGCCGGCTGGCTTGTCCACATGGACGGGTACGTTGTGCTGCTTCCATGAGCCGGCCGGCTGCTCCTGCTGCTGCGGTTTTTTGCTAAGCTTGAGTATGGTATTGTGATACAGGTCAGGTACCCTTTGATTCTAAGTCATGGGCTTAGTTTTTATTTGAATTCATTTGAATTCATTTAAGGTAAGATGGGCTGTGGAAACAATATATTAAAATTTAATGGTCAGGTTGAGTTATGCTGAGTCAAGTCAAGTCAAGTCAAGACATCCTAACATGGAAAACCGTTTGTCCGCTTTAAAGATGAAAAGACATATGTAATATATGCACTATATTGATAATAATTATGTATGGAAAATGGAGAATAAAAATGGATTTTGTAATCAACTTTTAGTAGAGCTCGGAGAAGGTACCAAGAAAAAAGAACCTAAACGCCGAGATTCCCTATTATGGTGGATGTTTGCTAAGATTTCTAATGTAAGACCTTAAACCGTTTTTTTGTCTTACTGATCTCAGTCCGGTTATTTGTAAAACCCGACCGACGAGGATTTTAAAAAAGTGTTTCTGTACCTTAACTACCAATCTCTTGGAAAAGAGAAAAAAAGATATATAAACGTTGGAGACGTTCCATGAATTTAAAAAAAAAAATATTCTACAAACCATTCTCTCAATCATCATTCGCATAGCAATCTCTCTCACTCCAGCATACCTATACCTTGATCAACACCATATAACCATATAATGTTGCGACCTTCATACTCTGCCCACTCAATCAAGTCATCTTTCTCAAGACCTTCTTCACCATCATCACCATCTCCATCTATCTTCTCGCTTGACCACCCTTCCCTGACTTCAGTCAGCAGCATCGACAGCATGGAACACCACACTGTGCACCTGCCCAAGCAGCAGCAGCAGCAGCAGCAGCAGCAAGAAGACGTCTCAATCCAACCCAGAAAGCCCCAACACCAACGCCGAGTACCCAGCTTCCACAGCCCGGCTACCTATTTGCACGGTTTCGAGGCATCGGCCTCCAAGTCCCAATTCCGACAAAGATTGTCTCGAAATTTTGACAACCTGGATTCGGAAATGCCATTTTTGTCTGTGCAGTTCAACTAATTTAACAACAATGTGTCGGGTTTTTTCTATGCTTCGGAAGACATATATATGAACGCGCGGCATGCAACAACAGTTTGGCAGTTGACCTTTTGACAGGCTCCATGTGCCAAAAAAATCAATTGGCAGTAGCCGACCAATAAACTTGCAGCAACCGAGTCGCGACCTCATGAATTCGGGTCAGAGCCCTAATTGAGCACAAAAACCGGTTGAAGACAGTACCAACGGTTCAAACTCCCAAATGAGCTTTCCTCAGCGGGGACCACCGACGATCGGAGCTCGGACCTCCCTCTGCCTGTCCATCACTCCCGAACTGGCATTTTTTTTTGTATATACCTAGGGGAGATGGTCCAACCTTATGATTTTATTTATTCACACTTATTTATTCATGCTTCTTTCTTTTTTTTACCCTTACTATTTATTCATGTGTCAATGTATTTATGTATGTTTTATTAAATTAGATGGCTTTTTTTTTTCTTTTGTTTGCAATGGGTCCTGCTCCTGAGCTAACTCTTCTTAAATTTACTAGGCTGGTCCCGGTCTTGCCTTTTTCCGCCTACAAGTTAAGCTTGTAACTCTAGTAGCTAGGCCAGCCTAGTGTCTCCAGAGGCCACCCCCTTTGATGGTACCGCCTGACCACCCAGCAACTGTCAACTCCAGCGTAGGTATCACTACCAATGACATCGCTGTCAGATGGTAAACTGTACCGGTAGATTGCTCTCCATGATCTCTTGACCCCAAGCTTCAAAGTTCTCTTGTTTTCCTCGGCCCGTCACTTCAACCCTTTCCGTTTCCCTGTAGTTCTCCGTAGTTTGGTTGTTATGCCTATAAATTTACGTTGCAGGTACCTCCCGTTTCAGACCCACAGGCTCTGCTGATTCAAGTAAAAGCCGCACTGTCAGCATCCAAAAGAAGTTATTCTTGCTGTACAACAATCCCAAAATAGGATAAGCAATTACTTTAATCCTGCACGGCTAGACCTAAACAGGTAAAAGCATAATATACTGCACAGATTTTCAAAGTGCTTCCTCCCTCAATTTCAAGGCTAAAAGGGTCGTTGATCTCTTCCTATAGGCCCCTATATGCTGACTCCATAATACATTATTGATACTTTAGGTACTTCATACATTTAAAACTTCTAGTCACAGATACCTACATACACACATGAAGTTACGGCCAACCAACCACAGGCCAAGCTCAGGAGATGGCTTTTTTCACCTACAGGAATTAATGCCATTGCTGCTGGCTGAGTACACTTATTTTCATTTAGGGAGTGCGCCAGTGGGATGGTAGATAATGGTCCTGCAATATTATGTCTCCTACATGACTGAGCATACAACTTATTTCCAGTTTTTTCATTATCTCTCGGCTCCAATCCAAACTGCTTCCTTCTTCTTGGTATTTATAAACCGAGACTGACCAGCCTGCTGGTGAGAAGAAAGAAAAACAACAAGAGACACATTTTGACAGGTTTAGAATGGTAGACCAATATGATGAAAAGAGATCAAACTCAATTGATGGGGGATCTTCGCACCTGCAGAATCCAGCAAGCACGACCCAGGGGCTGCTCCCCGTAAACGACGCAGGTTTTTTGACAGTTCAAGATGAGGCTATGAGCAGTGTGGAGGACTTCCACGAGAAAATGGAACCAAGCAGCAGGGTCTCAAAGAAAGCAAGCACCAACTCGTTCAACCGGTCAAGTCGAAACCTCCAAATCACAACCGACATTACGCTTCTCGCCCAACAGATCGCCGCTGCCGCCGCCAACACCAATACCAACGCAGCCCGATCACCCAGCATCGAGCCCGCGACACCGAAAGAATTCAGCTTCAAGCTTAGCACACCCAGGAGCACGCCGAGCTTGCTCAGTCTCTCAGCCGGACTCGCCAAATCGGTATCCAACATCCCGTCGCTTTTGACAGGTCGCCAGGCAGGAGCAGGAGTAGGAGCAGAAGCAAAGCCAGAAACGTTCCAGGACTACCTGGACCAGTCCAACCCTGAACTGAACCCGTTTTCGCCTCAGTTTAGTCCGCACGCATGGGCCAAACAGCTACTTACAGCCAGGGCTGAGAACCCGGAACGGTACCCTTCGAAAGCAGCAGGCATTGCGTTTAGAAACTTGGGAGCGGTGGGCAGGACCAAGAAAACGGATTATCAGAAAACAGTGCTGAATGCGGTGTACCAGCTCAAAGATTTGGTGAGCGGTGGTAAGAACGGAGAGAGGAAAAGACAGATATTGAGAAACTTTAATGGTGTCACGAAAAAGGGAGAGACGTGTGTGGTCTTGGGCCGCCCTGGCAGGTAAGTTTTTCTTTGATGAAGTGAAGTGTGTGTGATGGCTAATCAAAACAGTGGATGCTCGACGTTCCTGAAGGCAATTGCCTGTACCACGACCAGTTTCGAGCTGACCGAAGACACCCACATCAACTACCAGGGCCTTTCTCCCCAAGACATTGCCCGGCACTTTCGCGGTGAAGTAGTCTACAACGCAGAAACCGACATTCATTTCCCCCACCTCACCGTCGGGCAAACCCTCAAGTTTGCAGCGCTCGCCAGGACACCCGAAAACAGGCTCCCTGGCGTGACGCGCGACCACTGGGCCGAGCATGTCCGTGATGTCGTCATGGCCGCTTTCGGCCTGCTAGGAACTATGGACACAAAAGTCGGCAACGACTTCTTGACTGGCGTGAGCGGCGGTGAGCGCAAGCGTGTCAGTATTGCAGAGGTCGTGCTCAGTTACAGTCCGTTGCAATGCTGGGACAACAGCACGCGGGGACTCGATTCAGCGACGGCTTTGGATTTTGTGAAGGCAGTGAAGATGGGCGCTGACCTGAATGACGCAGCTGTGTTTGTGTCGTTGTACCAGGCTGCCCAGGATGCATACGACTTGTTTGAAAAGGTCACACTCTTGTATGAGGGCCGCCAGATCTACTTTGGGCCCACAGAGAAAGCGAAACAGTTCTTTGAGGACATGGGGTACGAGCCTGCAGACGAAAGGCAGACAACGCCAGACTTCTTGACGTCGCTGACGGCACCCCGTGAGCGTCATATCAAGCCAGGCTACGAGGGCAAGGTCCCGCACACGGCAGCCCAGTTTGAAGCGTACTGGCACAACAGCCCTGACTTCCAAGCTCTGATTGCTGAGATTGACGAGTTCAACACCGAGTTCCCGCTGAACGGGCCTAGTGCTGAGGCGTTCAAGCTGTCGCGAGCAAAGGAGCAGGCCAAGTTGGCCCGCGCTGCGTCGCCATACAACTTGTCGTACCCGATGCAGGTCTCACTGTGCGTCAAGCGCGGGTTTCAGCGTCTCAAGGGCGAGCTTGACCTACCGCTGACCACTATTATTGGCAACACCATTCTTGCGTTCATCTTTGCAAGTGTGTTTTACAATACACCATCAACGACTGATTCGTTCTTTGCAAGAGCTGTGCTTATTTTCTTTTCAGTTTTATTTAATGCTTTGACGGCCTCAGTTGAGATCCTGTCTCTGTACTCGCAGCGCCCGATTGTAGAGAAGCATGGGCGGTACGCATTCTATCATCCCTCGGCCGAGGCCGTTTCTTCATTCATTGTGGACTTGCCTTGCAAGGTTCTCGCCGCCCTAGGCTTCAATGTAGTCCTCTACTTTCTCGCCAACCTCCGTCGCGAAGCTTCCGCTTTTTTCACATTTTTCCTCTTTGCATTCCTCTGCACACTCGTCATGTCATCCATCTTCCGCGCCATGTCCTGTGTCACAAAATCGCTATCCGAGGCCGCGACCCCCGCCAGCATGCTCATTATAGTGCTGGTTGCGACTACTGGTTTCGTGATCCCGCCGGTCGATATCCCACCTTGGATCAAGTGGCTCTCGTACCTGAATCCGCTCAATTATGCGTTTGAGGCAATGATGATCAATGAGTTCAGAAACCGGACATTCACCTGCTCAAGCTTTGTGCCCGCGGGGCCTGGGTACGAGACTGCGGCGGGGTTGACCCGAAGTTGTACTGCAGTAGGCGCAGTCGCAGGCCAAAACACCGTCGAGGGCAACGATTACTTATGGGCCGCTTACCATTACAAGCCAAGTCATTTATGGCGCAACCTGGGTATAGTACTTGCATTCTTGGTCGCTTTTTCTGCTGCCTACATTTACGCAGCTGAGACATTTAAAGGCTATCAATCTAAAGGCGAGGTGCTCGTTTTCCCGCGTGGTCACAAACAGCTAGACAACACGCCCGACGATGAAGAGACTGCATTGCAAGAAGCAACAGACTTAGATTCGTCATCCGCCAATGACACTAAAGCAAACAGGGTCAGCGAGCTGCAGCTTAGCAAGGGCGTCTTCCAGTGGCGCAACGTGTGCTACGACATCCCCGTTAAAGGCGGCACCAAACGTCTCCTCAACAACGTCGATGGCTGGATCAAGCCCGGTACTTTAACGGCACTAATGGGTGCATCGGGCGCAGGCAAAACAACGCTGCTCGATGTGCTTGCAAACCGGGCTACAATTGGCGTCATAACTGGCGAAATGCTGGTCAACGGACATCAAAGAGACCATTCCTTCCAACGCAAGACTGGTTACGTCCAGCAACAGGACGTCCATCTCGCAACATCTACCGTCCGTGAAGCGCTCACCTTCAGCGCTTTGCTAAGACAACCCAACAAGTACACAAAGCAGGAGAAACTGGAGTATGTGGACGAGGTCATCAGGGTGCTCGATATGGAGGACTACGCAGACGCAACAATTGGCGTACCGGGCGAGGGCCTCAACATTGAGCAGCGCAAACGTCTTACTATTGCCGTTGAGCTTGCTGCACGCCCCGAGCTGCTTGTGCTTTTGGACGAGCCGACCTCCGGTCTTGACTCGCAGACCGCGTGGTCCATCTGCGCGCTCATGCGCAAGCTGGCCACGACCGCGGGCCAAGCAGTCCTCTGCACCGTGCACCAACCGTCCGCATTGCTGTTCCACCAGTTTGACAGGCTTCTTCTCCTCAAACCAGGCGGTGAGACTGTATACTTTGGCGAAATCGGGGAAAGAGCACGTAACGTTATCGGGTACTTTGAAGGGAACGGCGCGGAGCCATGCCCGGAGAAAGCGAACCCAGCTGAATGGATGTTGAGGGTTATAAACTCGGCCCCAGGCAGTAGCCCGGCCGCAGAAGTAGCAGGAACCGAAACAGAAACAACCTGGTTCCAAGTCTGGCGCGCGTCGCCTGAATACGCTACGCTGCACGCCGAGCTGGACGCCATTGCGGCAGACCAGCAGGCCAAAGCCCACCTCATTCATATCAGCACCACCGACGACTCTGCTCTCTCCGACACTTCCGCCCACTATGCCGCCCCCTTGCTTACCCAAATCCAGCTCGTCAGCACCCGGGTCTTTACCCAGCTATGGCGCACACCCACCTACATCTACTCCAAGCTCCTTCTCTGCGCACTCACGCCCTTCTTTGTTGGCATTGTGTTCTGGCAGACAAAACCTACAATCCAAGGTATGCAGAACCAGATGTTTTCGATTTTCACGGTCATGATTGTGTTTGGGCCCATGATTGAACAGATGATGCCGCACTTTGTGGCCCAGCGCACCGTGTTCGAGACCCGCGAACAACCCGCCAAAACATACTCCTGGCTCGCCTTCATGTTATCCAACATCATCGCCGAGCTTCCCTACCAAACCCTCATGTCCGTCCTCTGTTTCTGCTGTTACTACTTCCCAGTCGGCTTCGAAGGCGGCGCCTCTCGGGCCGGCCTGTTCTTCGCCGTCATGTTTGCCTTTTTCATGTTTGCATCCACCTTTGGTCACCTGCTAATCGCTGCCATCGACGAACCTGATACCGGTGGAAGTCTAGCCAACCTGCTCTTTATTCTGTGCCTCATCTTCTGCGGCATTCTCGCGCCGCCGTCCACCCTCCCCGGGTTCTGGATCTTCATGTACCGCGTGTCGCCGCTTACTTACATTGTCGGCTCGTTCATGTCAGCGGGACTCACAGGCCTCAACATCACCTGCGCGCCGCGCGAGATCATTCACTTACAACCTCCTTCCGGCTCCACCTGCGGGGCGTACCTCTCTTCATTTGCAAGCGCAGCCCAGGGCACCATTTTGAACCCAGCTGCGCTGGCCGACTGCCAGTACTGCCCTGTTTCCACCTCACAACACTTTTTAGACACAATTCGTGCTGACTTATCTGAGGGCTGGCGCAACTTTGGCCTGGTGTTTGTCTACGTCATTTTCAACGTCGCTGCTGCCCTCGCCATTTTCTACTTTCTGCGCATGCCCAAGGCGCCCAGAGTCAAAACTGTCCAACCAAAAGAAACGGATAGTATATAATGGGATTCATTGAAAAGCATAGCTCCATAACATTAGTCGTTAACACATAAAAATAGACATACATTTTTAGCCCTAGTAGCCCCCGCGGCCCCTTAAGAAATCAAGCAGGCCAAAGACGTCGTCCTTGATGTGCTTGAGTTCCTTTTCGATTCTTGCCTCGTCAACAGGAAGAATGTTAAACTCAGCCTGCTGCTCCTTTGAATTATCAGGGCACTGAGCCCAAAACGATTTCAAGCTCTTGCCAGCACCGTTGAACACCATGAGATTGGGAGTATCGGACGAAACGTCGTCGAGAACATCGGGCGTCGCATACTTGATCAAGTTTTTCTTGAGCTGGCCAGGGGTCACAGCACCAAACACGCCATAATCAGAGTCCGTCGCCGGCTGCAGAGAAAGAAAGTATGAAAGAAGACCTGCAACGTGGGGAGAGGCCATTGAAGTACCAGACAAAGTGGCTGTTGCGGTCTTGGAGCCAATGTAAGTGGACTGAATGTTCACACCTGGGCCAAATACATCAACGCACTTGCCATAGTTGGAAAAGGATGCACGCTCATCTAACAAAGAAGAAGCACCAACAGTTACGGCATTTTTGGCAGCAGCAGGAGAGTAGTTGCAGGCATCGGCATTGTCGTTTCCAGCAGCGACAGAAAAGTGGATACCAGCCTTTACTGCAGCATCGACGGCCATGTCCAAAGAATCTGACTTGCCACCACCCAGTGACATGTTGGCAGTAGAACCCTTGAAACCAGGCTTGTTCTCCTTGACGGCACTTGTATGAGCAGCCGCAGCCCACTCGACACCTTTCAAAACATCAGACGTGGATCCTGAGCCATCGGACTTAAGAACCTTGACAGCAACGATATGGACCTTTTTGGCAACCCCAAATTGCTTGCCACCAATTGTACCCGAGCAATGGGTACCATGGCCATTGCCATCGATATTTTCGTCATTAGGAATGGTCTTGCCCCAAGAGGCGCGGCCCTGAAAGTCAACATGATTAATGTTGGTACCTGTATCAATAACGTAGGCAGTGACACCCTCACCGCCATCATTGTCATAGAGGTACTTGCTGAAAGTGCCCAAGGAGAGAGACTTGCGATGGGAGATTCTGGCTAGACCCCAGGGGCTGTCCAATTGCAAATCAGCCCAAGTAGCACGAACAATCGAGTCATGCTCAACAAACTTTACTCGCTTGTCTCTGCGAATGGCGTCAATAGTTTCGGGCAAAAACCTACCAGAGTAGCCCTTGAGACCATGCTCCATGTTAAAAACATGTTTGAGGCCATGAGACTCTGATGAGGTGACAAACGGGTGCTGAGCGTCACTCTGGGTGAGAGAGCCCACCATTGAGTTATGATGCTCGTTCAGCCAGAAAAAGTGCTGGGAGAGCATGGTATCATCAACGTCGTCATGAAAAATGACAATGTATGCATCGTCAATGAGGTTTTTCTTTGCCTGTTCAGAGGTGACAAACGGAGCAAGATAGTCACTTTGGGGAGAGTAGTCTGGAGCAAACTTTGCAACAGTATCCGCATCATTGGGTATAAACAGAGCTGAAGTGAGCTGGAGCAGAGCCAGAGCAGCAATGACAGAGAACTTCATGGTATTAATGAACAAAGTGGTATTAGTATTATATTACAAGCTTTGATTGAGACAAAGGCTTTTGAAAATGATGAAGAAGAGAAGAAGAAGAAGAAGAAGAGTTGAAGTGACCAGTTCATATCATTTTATATGTAAAATCTGGGGTTTTCAGGGTCTTTGACATACAAAATGTGAAAAAAGGTACAGAAACGACGTTGTATGACAAACATGTTAGGGTTATTGCCTAAAAGAGAAAATATACGCTAAACTCCTTTTGGTCATATCACTTTGACATTGATCAAAGCCCAGGAAATCAACTTTTACTATGGTGGATTTGACCATGGTGGACCTTTCAGTATGGTATTATGGGTTGATACATACATTTTTGAACTCAATTGTTGATAATCCATAGTGGCAGTTGTATACCTGATCATTTAAATCCCATTCATGTCTTGTAACTGTCCTTTTTGCTGTTATTTTGACTGTTCTCCATAGTTGTAAAGGTATAGGCAACAAGCGCCTTGTTTTGCCACTGTTTCTGGCAGATGGGAATGTCATAAAATTGTAACCCTTACCTTGTGCACAACCGTCAAATACATTGTTACATTTAAGTTCAAAATGGGCAAGGGCTAATATTATTTTCACAGGCCTAATAAAAAATGCCTGCCCCACACTATGTTAGGCAAACACGGAGGTTTTACACCTACACAGAAATCAGTTCGGTTAAACTTTTTTTTTCTACCCTTCTCTTTCTTTCTTTTACTGATTTCATCTTAGACACTTAATAGTATTCTGCTCTTCATGGCTACTAGTTCTTCTACTTCTACGGCCACATCTACCACTGCCACAGAGGTACTGCCAACAGCTGTCGGCTCTACTAACGTTCCAAAGACAATCGTTGCTCTCGCTCCCGAACAAACCCAGCATCAACCCTTGAAGCCGACTGCTACCCTCGGCACAACGCCCAATCAAGACACCTGGATCCAGGCCTACGAAAAGTTTCTACTCCAAAATGCAGGCAGGATATCTTCTGTTGAATCAACAATCCGGTCGTTTAGTTATTTGGTGACCGGCCAAGTTCAAGAAGTGGAGATTGCCTCGGAAACACTCTACTCCATCTTGCAAATCCTGGGACTCTATCATGACAAAATCATTTCAAATGCAACAAAGCCCCTGCTGGAAACAGACCCGCTGTACAGACCAAGCAACCACAACCGCTACACGGGGAACTACATGAAAACTAGCCGGTCATATAAACGGATCGTCCTGTTCTTGACCCTTATCAGATGCACAGAACTGCTGTGGGAAATGATTGCCCGCAGAAAGCTGCAAGAACGAGGTAGATGGCTAGCTATCCTGTTTATAGAACTCCTCAAAGCCAGTTGTCGCATTGGACTGCTTATCAGCACCAAGGCTCGCCCGCTGCTGAGTCCCCCTGTACCCGAACGCGAAATAGACCCCAACCGCATCGTGTGCGACCAAGAGGGCAACCTCTCCCTTCTGCCTGTCATGACTGGTGATACCAGCAATATGGATCTGGCTGAAAAGCAAGAAATCATTCTGGCCCATGAGGACATGAGCTGGAAAATGCCCCGCAGCGGAATGGGCCTGCCCAGAAACCCCGACACGTCGATTGATCAGTTCCTGGCTCAGAAGGTACTTAATGCAGAAGATGTCAGAGCCCCTGAGCACCTCCTCCACCAGCTCAGCCACAAGGGTCTTGCTGCCGAAGCCCTCTACATTCTGCGGCCGCTCATCTACGCGGGGCTGGCGTACAACTACCGCCACAGAAAACACAACTGGACGCCGTGGGTTGCAGGCGTGTTGATCGAGTACGGCTCGCGCAAGCTGGCGTTCAGCGCGTACAAAGACGCGCTGCCCGGCGGGTTCCGGTCATTCACTAAGCTGGAAGATGAGGAGCACAAGAGTCGCGCCATGGGCTTTGCGTGGTGGATGATGCGCGGTGCCATGTACGAGAACTGGACGCGGCCAGTGCTCGAGGGCGTACTGCAAAAGGTGACCAAAGTGCCTATGGCAGGTACGCTGGTGGGCGCCATTGTGGAGGACTACATGTACCTGTTTGACAACTACCACTTTCCCTCGTCTACTCTGTAATTCTGTGTATATATCGCCTATCTTCATGTCATTTTTACTCGTTTCCCATAGTATTAAAGCTCTTTAAGGGTTCAGTTGCCTTTTAGTTCTGGGCTAAGACGTATTAGCATAAAAACCTTGATTATTATTATTTCTTGCGTTGCTGCTTCCAACAACAAACCTACCCATCTCTTTTTTTTATTTTTATTTTTGAACCTTCCACCTTTCAGTTTCACCTCACGTTCGTACCACCCCTTCAACCATCTCCTGCCTGTGTGCGCAATCCGTTCACAGCGTTCTCAATCGAGTCCATCTACTCCGACACTACTACAAGCAACCACCAGCACCGCCTCCAACCTCCATTCTGCAACCGGTTCACAAGGCAATTCACTGGAAGCAACCACCCACCTTAGCTCCTTTTCTCGCTATCTTTTCTCTTTTCTTTTCTGTCTTACACGCTTATCCAGCTCGCAATGGCTACAATTGATAACGAGGCAGCCTCAATTGCGCAGAAACCAGGCGGCGCGGACCCCGCAGGTCCCGGGGACACGAGGGTGGTGTCGCCGGACCAAACTGCGTCTGGTACCACTTCGTCGTCCACCCCGCAGTCGGCCGCCAGCACAGCAGCATCAGGGTCTGCCGACGCAGCTGCTGCCGCTGCTGCCCTACAAGCGCGCTCGACGGTATCCAAGGGCAAGTACTCGCTGACGGATTTCCAAATTCTGCGTACGCTGGGAACTGGTTCGTTTGGACGAGTGCACCTTGTGCGCAGCGTGCACAACAACCGGTACTACGCCATTAAGGTGCTCAAGAAGCTGCAAATTGTGAAAATGAAGCAGGTGGAGCACACGAACGACGAGCGGCGCATGCTCAAACTGGTGGAGCACCCGTTCCTTATCAGAATGTGGGGCACGTTCCAGGACTCGCGCAACTTGTTCATGGTCATGGACTACATTGAGGGCGGCGAGCTGTTCTCGCTGCTGCGCAAGTCCCAGCGGTTCCCGAACCCTGTGGCCAAGTTCTACGCGGCCGAAGTGTCGCTGGCCCTCGAGTACTTGCACTCGCACAACATCATTTACCGAGACTTGAAGCCCGAAAACATCTTGTTGGACAAGAACGGGCACATCAAGATCACGGACTTTGGATTTGCCAAGGAGGTCCCCGATGTGACCTGGACGCTCTGCGGCACGCCAGACTACATTGCGCCCGAGGTCGTCACCACCAAGGCGTACAACAAGAGCGTAGACTGGTGGTCGCTCGGCATTCTCATTTACGAAATGCTGACTGGCTACACCCCATTCTACGATCAGACCCCCATGAAGACCTACGAAAACATTCTGCTTGGTCACGTCCGCTACCCGTCCTACCTGCACCCGGACGCCGTTGACTTGCTGCAGAAGCTCATCACCAAGGACCTGACGCGCCGCCTCGGTAACTTGCAGGGCGGCTCGAGCGACGTCAAGGCTCACCCGTGGTTCTCGGAGGTCATTTGGGAGAAGCTGTTGTCCAAGGACATTGAGACCCCTTACGAGCCGCCTATCCAGTCGGGTGTCGGTGACACCTCGCTGTTTGACAGGTACCCGGAGGAGGAGCTTGACTACGGCGTGGTTGCGCAGGATCCTTACGCAGGGCTGTTTACGGACTTTTAAGAGACAGTATTATGATTAATAACATCAAGATGATTTTGGTTGATTAGTTTTAGTTTAGTTTGGGTAGTAGTCTAGCGGACCATGACGTACGGTGTATAGGGGCCAAATTCGTTTGTTTTTTTGAAATATAGTTTTACAATTTTTACACAATTGACTGTTATTTTTGTGATTTCGTGTCGTCGATCAATGTTATCTTATCTATACGGCGGTATTCTTAAAAAGAGGTGGGGGGAAAGAGAGGGAACAAAAGAAGGCTGCTGTCAAACGCAAAAGTGTGCAGTTGGATGCTTTTTTCATGTGCGCTTTGAGCAACAATCAAGCAGGCAGGCAGGTGGGCATTATGCATACAATCATGGTAGGTACAGCCACAATTTGCACAGTATTAAACGTAAGTAGAGCATAAGGCTGAAGTATATAGTATACGGAAGCGCTATGGAAGGTTCTGTGGCTGCTTTACGGGCAGCTTTACGGGAACAATGGAAGTAGGACGAAGAATGGTAAATGATGAATAACATAGGATGTAATTGAAATGAAATTAAATAAATTGAATAGAAAGAAAGGTGCTCATCAACAAAGATACGAGTAACCTTACTGACTTGTGAGTTGTGTGAGTCTATAATTGATCTAGAGTCCTTTAATCTTAAGCCTGTAATCTATAGCCATGTCCCTTGTAGTCCTTTTGTGACCCAGCTTACTTCGCGGGTCTCATTCCGCTAGCCGTCAGCGCCGTCAACAAATTCTCTATTGTTTTGACGCTGCTCTCAAGCTCATCCATGCGGCCCATCACCATTCTTGTCATGCTTCTTATTTCTTCAGCGGTCTCGGAAGACACAGACAGCGCCTCTTCGTCCTCTTCTTCTTCATCATCTTCCTCGTCTTCTTGGTCCTCGTCCTTGTTATCATTGGAATCATCGTCTTCTGGTTCATTGGTTTCCAGCTCAGATGTACCCCGTCCATGGCCCCGTAGTCTTCGCTTGCCCTTGATCGTGTACCCGTCTTCGTCCTCCATAACTAGTTTTGACATGAGAGCAGAGTCGCTCGGTTTAAGACCTGCGTGCTCGATTAAATAGGTCTCGAAAGCTGAAATGGTAGACACGGCAGGGGAGAGACCAAGCCCAGCTGCTGCGGCCGCTGTACCTGTAACTGATGAGTCGGCTGCCTTAGCAGAAGCAGGTCGTTTATGGCCCCGGCGGGCTGGAATTTTGAGTCGGGTGTTTGTTCTATTGGTAATGTGGGACTCTTCACTCTCTTCTCCCTCACCGGCATTGCCTTTACGGGAATCAATTTGGCTGTCTTTGGATCCAACCTGCTTCATCTTGTTGGTGCGCGTCAGTTTATATTCAGAGCTGGCCGCGCGCGAAGATATTGTATCCAGTCTCGTCTGCTGTACCGCCTGATTCTGCTGCTGCTGCTGCAGTTGATCCTGAACTGCTCTTTTCAGTTTCCGGCTTCGGCTCCTTCCAAACACAGGCGGGCCCGCTGGTAGCTGGACCGGCCAGCCATCGTTTCTAAACCTCGAAAAGTACTGTATCCCACTACCGACGCTCGGCCGGCCCTCTACCCTCGTTGGCTCACCTCCATTCAAAATCGAAAAGTCATCAGGGCCGTCCGTCACATCCGGTTCCGAGTCCGCCTCGTCGTCCGCGCCGCCCAGGTCCTGAATACTTTTCATCAGCATAATGCCGCTGCCAATGTCACTGCTGCCCTCGCCTCCCCCTGGTTGTTTCATGAAATCTTCCGGATCCGAATTGTATGCGAAATCATGGCCCAGGCCACTCGGTTTGCGGCGTGCAGTGTTGTAGAAGTAGTGCGCTTGACTGAGGATTGAGTCCTTGCGGTGGTGCTCGTAGTTCTGCTGAGCATGGCGCCACCGGAAATCTTCGTCGCCAACACCGACGCCCTGGCTGAGGACCCGGGCTGCTTTGTGGCGGGGCGAGTATAAAGTGTCTCCGAGAGCAGTTGAGTTCATGGTTCCGTAGCCTGTCAGCCCACCGGCCCCACTGGCGAGGCGTGAGCCTATCGGGTTCTCGGGTATTATTGAAAACGACGGACGGCCGCGTAAAGACCCTTCATAAGGCCGCTGGAATACTTCGTCCAGCAGGTCTTGATTCGATACCTTTGGTTCCATGTTTTGGTCCATGGCGCTGAGCTGCTTGTTCAGTGCTTGTAAGTTCGTAGTGCTAACTTCGCCCGTACCGCGAGTCAGCGCCTTTAGAGCTGCTACCTTTTTAGCGCGGCTAGGCCGGCCACTTGACCCTGTAGGTGTTTTGGAGTGACCCTTGAGCGGTGGGCCTTGACTCTTGCGGAGTTTTTGTTTCTTGCGTTCTTCCTCCATCATCACATACTGTTCTTGCTGTCTTTGTAATTCTTGCTGCCTTTGATCCAGGACCTTGCGCCGTTCTTTAAGGGCTTCATTGTCTCGTTTTTCTTTACTGGCGGTCATTCGGACGTGCATTTTCTCGTACACAAAGATTGAAAACAGAATCGGGAAATGCGTCACTTTAATAACTGTGCGATTCAGTATCAGAAAATGGCGTAGCGGAAGCACGTAGTACAGGGGCCGGATCGCCCATTCTAAAAGATTGAGCGGTACAGCATAAGCAAACAAGCTCGAGGACTCAGATTTGATCATGGTTATTGTATTAACCGCAAACTGGTACCTGTGTTCCTCATGAGCATTCTCCGTGATGTCTGCAAAGGACGCCGTGAGCACGGTAATCAGAATCGTCACAATCATGAAATTGCACACAAACATATAGAGCACCAGCACTACACGGCCGACATTTGAGTAATAATCCCATGAATTCCAAACCACAGGACTGAATCCGAAAAAGATCTTGAGCAAGTCATATGCAACCTGCTCGGCAGAAAACACATCTCGCGCAAAGGCCATGGTGAAAGCAACCCAGAACCCAGATGAACAAGCTATGATCACGACCATGGCCATTGTCGAGTCAATGATCATGCGCCGCGCTGAGATGATCATTTTCGAAATGTTCTGGTAGTTGTCGAGTAGACTAAACAGCCTCGGGAACAGGAAAATGGCGCCAGCGGCTAGCAGATCAAACGCAGTCCGAGTGCACCGCAAGTAGTTGTCATAGTCGCCGTGCTCCCTGAACCAAAAGCACATCAGCCTTAGAACCACGTAGCTCGTAATCAGCACCAAAATAATACAATCAAACATGTTCCAGAGCGACATGACATACAGCGTGAACCCCGCGTCGTTGAAGGCCACAATCTCGTCTAGCACACACCCCAAGCCCCATAACCAAAATACGCATTCAACAGTTGAAAAGTACTTTTCACGTTTGTGGAGCACCAGAAGATATAAAACTAGCAGCACACAAAACGACATCATGTTGATGATATGCCTATATCGTGGCACCCTTAGCCGTGACAACTTGAACAAGCTCGCATCTTGGTACCGGTATCTCACGCCAGGACCACGACGCCCGTAGCTACGTGTCACAAGATCTTCGCTGGTAAGATTCCGCGTGCGGTGCAGTTTGTGCATGCTAGACTGAAATAAGATCGAGCCTTCCCAAATGTCCCGCAAAACCTGGTTCACCATAGGATGCGCCAAAAAGTGTTTGGCCTCTGCCAAGATTGCAATCTCAAGCGCTGAGATCCGCTGCCACCGGGGAATCATTTGCTGGGCTTGGTCGCCCGTTGCGAGGGGATAAAAGTCATACGTCAACGCATTGATCTAAACTGTTAGATCTCACTACACATTCCACCATGATAACATACTAAATCGTCTCCTTCTTTGTACTCTTTTAAAAGCTTCATGGCCACAATCCCGCAGACCATTGACCGTGTCGTCATGACCCCGGCCATGGCCACATCCAGCTCGCTCTCCTTCGAGAACTGCAGGATGTTGGCCATGAGCGCATAGATCGTGCCCAGCGACAAGTTTGTCTTCATCTCGGCCACGAGCGGGCGCACCAAGAACGAATTGACCTGCGGCGACTTGAGCTGGTCATACTTGAGTGTCAAGTCGACGCGGGCGGCCACTAAATCATAAGTGTCTAGTACTAGGCTGTAGATGGGAATGGCGTCTAACGGGGACGCAGCTAGCACAGGAAGCAGGGGAGCTGCTTCGTCGGCACCCGTTGATTCATTCATAGGCAGGAAATTGAGTAGACACGCTCATTGGAAAAAAGATCAAACCCGAAATGAGATGCCACCCAGATATACTTTATCTAAGGTACTCGTTATCATCCCTGTCCTGGGTCCAACTTTACTTTACCTTCTCAACCATCCTTAGCTAAGATCTTACGCTGCTACACCAGTTTTTTTTGGAATATTTCAATAGGGATTATATTGAGCTGTCGCAGAACACAGACACAATGATCAATGCTTTAAGTTAAAAACGTGAGACTAGATTTATTTGGCAATGTGAGAAAGGGCGTCAAGGACCTCGATCTCGATCTTGGCCTCCTCAGCGACAACCTCGTTGGTGGAAGTAGCGTTCTTCTGGGCCTCAGCCAGGAGGGACTTGACAGCCTCCAGAGAGAAGTCCTCAGGAGCGAAAGCCTCGACAGCGTTGATAGACAGAATAGAGCCCTCAGAGACGGTGGCGAAACCGCCAGAGACGAAGAACTGCTTGGAAGTGCCGGAGGACTCGATGACCTCGACGAGACCAGGGCGGAGCTGCTGGATGGTGGGAACGTGGTCAGCGAGGATACCGAGGTCACCAGCGGTGGAGGGGACATTGACCTGGACACTACATTAAGAGTTAGATCGGCATGCTTCAATAATCGGTCGGATTCACTTACACGTCGGAGTTCTCGTACAGAGTCTCGTAGGGAAGAGCGAGAGAGAGTCTCAATTTGTCGGCAGGGACAGCCTCAGCGAATCCACGGCGGGCCATGTAGATGGAAGGTCTAGCGGCGCCAGAAAGGGCCTTACGAGCAACAGTGCGAGCCAGGAAAGACATGATTAGTTCTACAGCGAATAGATGATTAGCTTCATGTTTGTTGACTTCTCATTTCGAAACACTAAAAAAATTAACAGCCAGGCAATTCTTCGTTCGCAAGGTGAAGTGCCGGTGTTAGTCGGAGAGTAGGGTGAGCATACCTGTGAGTTGTCAATGGAGGAAGAGACGGTGGAAATCGCAAGATCCTTGTGGAGGAGAGGAAAGAGGTGTGAAAAAGGCTGTAGGTGGTGGAATATTGGAGTTTTTTTTCGGTGAGGCCAAACTCGGGCATTGATTGGAGGAGACCAGCTGGATGCGCGCAACGTTGGCACATTTGTGTATTGATGTTAGGGTATTGTTGGTCAGTGCTGAGTCATCTTAACAGTATTTCATAGAGACTGAGATCCAACCATTCTGAACACTTGAAGCAGCCGTTAACAATGACCTGTGAACAGGTTCGGACGTCGTTTGACGTGAGAAGGGCTAAGTGTCTATATTGATATCAAAGACTAACTTGAAAGATGGTTCTGCTGAACCTTGGAAACATGCTTGAGTTTCTCGGTTCTACTCCTCAGGTCTCAGTTCCCAACAGCCCAATAGAAGCGAAAACGTTCATTGACCAGTCGTTGATCAAGTTCCAGACTTCTTTAGACCATGCCGAACTTGAAATTGTGTTTGCAGAGCGGTACTTGCAGTATCTACTAGATGTGCGTCGTGGCAGGCTGACCGCACAAGTAATCAAGATAGAAGAACATCCCAACCTCAAACAGGATGATTCTGCAGTTGTCAAATTGGGATCTAGTTCGGTGGATGAAATAAAATATGTGTCAGATTGGCTGGATGACGGGTATGTCAATGTAAACAAATCCAGCTCTATACCACGAGAGCATGGCAGTTTTTCTGCTGGCGGCAATCCTGGCACTGGAGATGAGAGCTTGTACAACAACCACTTCAATCCAGCACATCACCAGTAGTCACTTAAAAAAAGGTTGAATGACCCATTGAATGCTGTTTATTACCGTAGTTCCTCATGAAGAAAGAGCTTTAGTATACCAAGATAATGAAGTTGTGATATGGTCAAACTGTGATGAGATTTCTAGTCACGTGATGTACGGCTGATACCCCAGAGTTTAAGTCAAAATGGGTGGTTACAACCGGAGATGTTGGTCTGGATTTGCTTAATTATTTTTTCATAGTTTCAAAGTATTGTTGACTAGAGATGCTTCTGCTTTGAATAGCGCGGTATATCGGTCTCAAATGAAATGCTCTCCGATGACATTAACTAACTCATAACGGCCAAAACATAAGGAAGAGGGGTTTACTTGGACATGAATGCCTTGACTTGGTTCTACAGAAACTCATCAACATTCAGGGTTTTCAAAGAGTTCAGGTCCAAATTGATAAGGTACAGGAGAGTTGAACTTCAATTGTAGCATGTAACGAACCCTCCACCTCCGCAAGGGAGCTCCAACAACCCGTGCACCCCAGTCGGCTGTAGCTGCCATGGTTAACCGATTCAAGCTGCCTTTCTCAACGTCTTCATCAAACTAACCCTCAAATTGTTTTCAACAACCTTCCCCGAAACGCCTCCGACATCTAGTTTTGCAGGACCTGCTAGTCCTAAATCTGCCTTTCATAGCCGATCAGTCAGCATCTGGGTATTCTTATATAATTCGAATCTGACAATATCGGCAATATGATTGGCTTATAATTCCCCGCCAAAATCCGGGACGCAAACGACAATCACAAGGAAGGACTTGTGCAGGAGATTTCGATGGTGAAAAATCGAAGAAAAACTGGCGGCTAAACTTGGTGGTACCTGTGATCCGCGTAGTGATTTTCTTGGAATGGCTCATCCAAGACTTTCAACGGCCTCATGTCTTAGCTTGAATGGATGCTTGAATTCTTGAGCTTGTCGTGACTCATAGTATGGAATGATTTCAAGCTATAGCTCTTGATCGTATAATGTTAAACTCAAAGCGAAGCAAAGCAAAGCAAAAGGGTACTGGACCCAAAGAGTGGCTTTTTGTCAAACCTTCGATGTGTGACATCTGGCCTCGACAATCCGAGGTTCACCCGGCTTGGAAAATAAAATCAACAAAAAATATATATTAACCTCTACGCTCCACTTTTTTTTCATTTTTTTCTATTCTTCTTCTTTTTCTTCTATAGTATCTTCTGTAGTCTATAGCCCTTTACTGAAATGCTGGCTGCTTCTAAACAATCAAAGCCTGTAGCGTCGATGCTGCTACGTGCGCTCGCAAAGCAATCTACGAAATCAACCGCATCGACAGCATGCCGCGTCAGCATTCTGGCATCACGACAACTCCACACATCGACAAACAGCCGGCCGGTAGTTAATGTCCGACGAATCACGTCTTCGGTACTCTCTCAGCGCACCATGGCCACGATTGCTGACGCTACACCCGAGGAGCAAGCCGAGATCGACGAAGCACTTTTGGAGCCCAGAGAGGCTGACGAGGTCGACGTCTGTATCGTTGGAGGCGGCCCTGCTGGTCTGGCTGCTGCTATTCGACTGAAGCAACTCGACAATGAGCAGGGCTCGGGTGAGCTGAGAGTGGTGGTTCTGGAAAAGGCCCCTGATATGGGCGCACACATTCTGTCCGGCGCTGTGCTGGAGCCAAGAGCTCTGGACGAGTTGCTCCCCGAGTGGAGAGAAGATCCCCCATCACCACTGACCATGGTCCAGTCCGAATCGATGCGATATCTGACCAAGAAGCACGCGATCCCGATCCCCGAACCCCCACAAATGCACAACAAGGGCAAGAACTACATTGTGTCCCTTAACCAGGTCGTCAAGTGGCTTGCTGAGAAGGCCGAGGAGGTGGGTGTCGAAATCTACCCCGGATTCAGTGTTTCTGAATTGGTCTACGACGAGTCGGGAGCCGTCAAAGGTATTGCGACCAACGATATGGGTGTGTCCAAGACTTTCAAGCCCAAGGACAGTTTCCAGCGCGGTATGGAGTTCCATGCCAAGGTCACTCTGCTGGCCGAAGGCTGCCACGGATCCTTGACCAAGCAGGTTGCCAAGAAGTTTGATCTGCGCAAGGACTCTGATCCCCAGACCTACGGTATCGGTATCAAGGAAGTCTGGGAAGTCCCTGAGGAAGTGTGGAAGGAGGGATTCGTTGCCCATACTATGGGCCACCCCCTGAGCACCGACACCTACGGAGGCGGTTTCATGTACCACTTTGGCGAGCGCCTCGTGGCCGTGGGCTTGGTCGTCGGTCTGGACTACCCCAACCCCTGGTTGTCCCCTTACCAGGAGTTCCAGAACCTCAAGCGTCATCCCTTCTACGCTGACGTGCTCAAGGACGGTAAGTGCTTGTCTTACGGAGCCCGTGCTCTCAACGAAGGAGGATACCAGTCCATCCCCAAGCTGGTGTTCCCCGGTGGTGCCCTTATTGGCTGCACCGCTGGTTTCCTGAACGTGCCCAAGATCAAGGGTACTCATACTGCCATGAAGTCCGGTATGCTTGCTGCTGAGGCTACTTTCAAGGCCCTGAGCGAGCTGCCCGCTGCTGAGGAGGTTGAAGAGGCTGAAGCTGAGGCCGAGCCCGTCGCAACCGAGCCTATCGTCTTGACCGAGTACGTCAAGGCCATTGAAAACTCCTGGGTGTACGAAGAGCTCAAGGAGGTCCGCAACGTGCGCCCCTCATTCAACTCTCCTCTAAAGATGCTCGGCGGTGTCATCTACTCCGGCATTGATACCCTCATCCTCAAGGGCCGCACACCCTGGACCTTCCATCACAAGCACACCGACGCCGAGGCCACGCAGTCCGCCGACAAGCACACCAAGATCGAGTACCCCAAGCCCGACGGCGTGCTCACCTTCGACATTCTGACCAGCGTTTCGCGTACCGGCACGAACCACGACGACGACGAGCCGTGCCACCTGCGGGTCCCTGAGCAGGATCTGGACAAGCACACCGCAAAGGCGTACCCCAAGTACCAGGGCGTTGAGAACCGCTTCTGCCCCGCTGGTGTGTACGAGTACATTCCCGATGAGAGCAAGCCCGAGGGCGTGCGGTTCCAGATTAATTCGCAGAACTGTATTCATTGCAAGACGTGTGATATTAAGGTCCCGACACAGGATATTAACTGGACGGTGCCAGAAGGTGGAGATGGACCCAAGTACTACATGACTTAAGGGTAGGCTTGAGGTGAAATAGTATTAAGTAGTAAAAGCATTCTTTCATTTATAATTTTGAATCCTGAAAGCTCATCGACAGAGTTTACTGTCATTAACCTCTTGGATCTCGCCTATCTTGTTTGTCTAACTTAATCTTGATGCTTTTCTAAAGCGAATGCCATAATAAATGATGCTTGTATACACCAACTTATTAGATCACATACAAAAGCTGTAACACAACCTCCCAATGTCCCCTCCCAACAAGCTTCTTGATCCTTCCTTTACACACAACACATTCACTTAACATCTCCTAGATCCCGTTCTTTAGACAACCTTTTAGACTTCTCAACAGATATGATAAACTCATCCAGTAACTCAGATTCAGCTAGCCCTGCTAAGCTTAACATAGCCTTCTGCTGTCTCGGCAACATGTAAGCATTGACCTCTTTTCAACTGATAACCAGTATTCAGTATCGACTCTAAGGTTGATTTGATCTGATGCTACTACTACCTTACATTCAAACTCTGAACATGGACTAACTAACACATTTTTTTTGAATAGTTGCCGATCACCTATGGCCGAGTACGTTTAGACCTCCTCCTCCTCCTCTCCCTCTCTTTTGATCTCTTCAATGGACTGTCAAGTCTCTACAACCATTCGTTTTCCCACAGCTCGGTTTCTAATACAAGCAAATGTAGAGCTCTTTTCAAACACACAGTCACCCGTCTCGGCGCAGACACCCACTTTGCCAAGATTGATTCATTTGGAACTGCCGCATACCATACCGGGTCTAGACCAGACGAGCGGTCAGCACAGGTGTGTAGAGACCATGGAGTCAAGATTGAGCATAGAGCGCAGCAGATTGTAAGTTCAAACCCATCTTTCAACCTCAAAAATCCACCAAACAAACAAAAACAAAATAACAACAGACGTCTGGATCATGCTCTACTAGAGGCTTTCCATCAAAATTGTGTCGAATTGTTGTGAATGAAGAGAGAGAATTTTTAGGCTAACGAAAGATTTTGAAATAGAGCAAGGCTGATTTTGAAAAGTTCGATTATATTCTTGCAATGGTAAAGATGCATTCCGTCCTCACTTCATGGCTTGCTCATAAGTGGTTTTTATGCTAACGGTTTAATTGCTAGGACCGGGCCAATGTCAAGAACTTATTGTCTGTGCAGCCCAAAGATTCTAAAGCTAAAGGTACACATTTCTCTCTCTGTCTATCTCTCTTTCTCTTCTTTTTGATCCAATTCCTCTCACTCTCTTTCTGATCAACTTCAAGGTGTCAAAAATTACTAACCGGCTTCTGTTTTGTAGTAATGCTCTTTGGCGAGTTCCGTACCGACACCTCTTTCAACCGCGTTGTCGAGGACCCCTACTACGGCGGTGACGAAGGGTTTGAACTCAACTTTAGGCAGCTCACACACTTCTCGGAGGTGTTTGTGGATAAGGCAGTGAAGGATCCTGCATCTTTGTAATTCTGTGTCATACAGATAGAAAAGCTTTAGTTATAGGTTAGTAGCTAATTCCTATGTACAACCAGCTCTAAAACCTTCATAACACGCCTTTTCATCAAAAGCCAACAGGTACACCTCTCTGGGCTTTTCACTTCTAGAAACATGTTGAGTAAAGCTACATAACAAAAACATCATTCATTCATTTCCTAACCTATTTTTTGTAACCTCGTTTTATAGATATATAAGTAAAGTCATAAATACAAGTTCTACCCCCCATGAAAGAAAAGTAAAAACCAGGAACAAGAATCAAAATTCAAAATTTCAAAAACAACAGTAGTAAAAGGAAAAAACAGCAAAAGGGGAAAAAAGAAAAGTACTAATCATGCAGCCCAGACGGTAAGGTCAGGTAAGCCCTTATTGTTTGGCTTATTGTTTGTAAAGTCATCAGAGTTTTTTAGGTTGTTGGTTGCGAATCCGCCATCATCCGCATACTGGCGCAATGGTTCCAGCGCCATTTGGATATCTTCGTCAGAGTGCATTGTCACGAAATCATCGTCCTCGTCTTTATACTTGATGCGTAGCGGCGAAGGCGTTTGCTTACCGCACAGCCGAATCTTGCGTTCGACGCGCTCTAGCAGCATGGCGTAGCTAACCGTGGCAGGCACAATCAGCAGGAAGGTGTCCTCGAGGTAGTGGAGCTTGACCTTCATGTTCGCCGGCTTCTTTTGGGCGGGGGGAGGTGTTGCCTGTGCCTGTGGCGTACTGGCGCCGTCGGCTCTCATATAGTTGTCAACAGCCGGCGGTGGGATTTCAGTCAAGTTGGAGTTTCGAATCGGGGGCTCGGCAGACAGATCAGTCAAGGAGGGCGCATTGGACTCTGACATGACATTGTTCGCAAGTCCAGCTGGTAATGGCGGGATAGGAGGTGTCGAGTAGTCTGTGCTCATGTAATGGCCGTGATCGCTGTGTTGCGACGCGCTGCCAGACCGGCCCCGCGCATTGTATGCGCCAGACGAGGTAGTAGAGAATGAGGACACTGATTTGGACGACTCCTGCCGTGTGGTCACAGAGAGCCCGTTGAAATTGCCCAGTGTGTTCATCACACTGCTGCTACTACTGCTGCCGCTGTGAATGTTCATGTGGTGAGGAACTCCATTGAGTCCGTGGTCGGTGTCATCGTGATGGTACGCCTGTTGATATGAGTAAGGGTACGCCTTGTCGCCTTGATCAATAGGGTATGAAATGTTGCCGTTCAGCTCGCGGCTAACCGAAGTCGAGGTTGAGTCATCATCGAGAGCCTCACGAGAGTTGTTGATGGTCTGAGGCTGAGGAGGCTCGTCAGCCTCATCGTCTGATGCGTCATCGTAGGAAGTTCCATTGACCAATGTCGTATCAGTAAACGAGTGATGAGACTCCATGCTAGGATCATTGTAGCGAGCCACCATCTGGTTGATGGTCGTCTCCCATTGCTCCAGCAGCTCATCGTTTCTAAATCGGATATCAAAGAATCCCGAGTCACTTGCGTCTTTGCCCCAGGCAATATGCAGCAAGTAACCGTTGCGCACACTCGACGAAATGTGAGTGATAAATGCCATGTAAATGCGGCCCTTCAACATTAAACTCGCGCGCTTGGGCTTTTGCTTCTTTGTGCTCAGCGTCATGGACTTTTTGGAGGGCGCAGATTCCTTGCAGCACAGAATAATGTTTTCAAAAAGGTACAGGTGGTACTCGCGCTCAGCGCCAGCTTTGATGATAGGGAAAACACCGTCATGCAACAATGCACCAAAGTCCTCGAGGTTATGGCCCTTCCAGTCAACGAGACGCTCTGACAGCAGCTTGACAACGCTCAGGTTCTCAACGCGTCGCTGCGTTTCGTTAACATTCTGAGTAACTTGTTTGATAGCTTCCAGAGCATCAACTTGGTTCTGGTAGTTGGGCCAGTCCTCGGGAGTGTACTTGACAAGCTCCCTTAGCAGCAAGGGATACTTGCAAATACGTTGAATAGGCTTGATAAGGAAACATGGCAGTTCGTAGGTCGGGTCAACAATGTGTGAAAGGGCGGCTAGTTTTGACGATTCAGCAACAGCGATCTGGCACGCCTTCTTTTGGTTGAGGGCAAACCCTTCGTAAACTTCAAAACCTTCTTTAAAGTTGATGAACACGGAGCCCACGAGCTGTTCCTTGGGAGGTAATCGCGCGTGGTATTCAATGCCAATCAGGAACCGGCGCTGGAAGTCAATGAGCACGTTGAGATTAGGAAAGAGGTAGTGAATGGTATCGGCACTCAGGGCACCACTGGCTTGCAGCTCGTTTTGGTATTCTAGTAACAGCTCCAAATCAGCAACGTATTTGCGCTCTGTCAGCAACAGCTCCTCAATGACTTTGTCACGCTTGTCCTTTGGAGCGGATGGCGCCGGAGGTTGCGACTTCTTTTTAGACGGCACGAGAAAGTTTTTTGCTTCAAGATTGTCAAGTAACAGTTTGACAGTGCGAATAACCTATAGCTGGGGTTAACATGTGCAAATGAGGAGTAACAAAAAAAAATAAAAAAAAAACGTACCTTGAGAAGATCAGTAGTGTTGTCGGAAAAGACGTTTGAAATAGTAAAGAGCTCTTCGTCAGTGTATTCCAGTTCTGACTTGCAACCCTGGACAAAGTCGTAGACTGAGCGCTTGCAAGTCTTGACGTCGGTTGTGACAATGACGTTCAAGGGCGCGCGCGGCTGGACTGCGTTAAAAAGGGCACAGAGAGAAGACCCAAGGCGGAAGAACTGCCACAAATGTGTGACCGGGTCGATTCGTCTGCCCAGGGGAAAAAATGCATTTGAGGTGGAAAGGGCCGCATTCGAGGTGGTGCGGTCCAAAAGTGTTGACGAGTGACTGTCGGTAGAGTCGCGATTTGAGTCTGTCGAAAGCGACGACTGGGATAATGAAGCTTGCAGAGCAGGAGGTTGTGTAGAAGAAGGTGCGACTTGATCAGCGGGAAAGTTCCCGCTGATACATAGTTCGAGGAAGTATGAAATGCCAGGCACGTCCTCTAACCGGTCCTTGATGGTGCTGGCTATTTGGAATAGCGAACTAGACTCTGAAGGGCCCTTGCTTGCGGCCATAGGAACGGCGGCTATTGGGCCGCTGGAAATGCTAATGCTCATGGAAGAATGATCTGAGGGGGTGCGGAAAGTGGGCACACTTGCAGTCCGGCGCAGGGTTTGAACGCGATGACTGTTTGATAGGGGCGGCGAGAGGTGGCTGGTAGAGAGCGAGCGGGCCAGCCGTGGTTCGAGGGTGGACGACGAGAGGTGCGAGCTTGAGGAAGCGGGCGAAGGGGGAGCTAATGCGAGGGAAGTGAAAGAGTGCTTTTCTGCGACAGGAGGGTTCAAGTAAGGAGAGCCGAGATTTGAATTGGTGTTCAGATGGGTTAGGGTGGTGGAGAACTCCTTTTTCTGACAAGCGGTTTGTAACGCGACAGTGATGGCAGGGGAAAACGACTGGGTGGACTCTGGGGTGAGCAGAGTTGGTGAGGGAACGTAGAAAGACGGAATGAACTTGACTGGGTGTGTTTCAGTGAGGTCGGGATCAAAGTCCTTGATTGAGGCGGAGGAGGAGGAGTAATGCGTGTTGTCAGCGAGGTTTAAAGATGAAACGGTTGATCTTAAAGCGCGCGTAAAGATGGACGAGGACCGTTTTTTCGACCGAAAGGAGCTGTGAATGGAGGTCTGTGGTTTGAGAGCTAGCGACGAGGAAACAGAGCGAGCAGGCGATACGGCCAGAGAGACAGATTGTGGTGGAGAAGTAGAGGGAAGGGGAGAAGATTTTTGCTGGTGGAATAAAAAGTTGAGTTTGAATGTGGAATTGGAATTGGAGAGTTTGTGCTTAGTTTTGTGATTGTTTTTATGATTAATTTTGTGATTATGATTAATTCGGTCATGGCTTCTGTGGTCGGCCACAACGTACGAAGACGAGTCCACGAGCATGTTGGTCATTGTGAGTTTATGGACATGGCCAGAGACGACAAAATACTTGGATTGGTTTGTCGAGGGCTCTGGCCTGGTCTATATATAAATTCCATTATTCACATGAGGGCACCACCATCTCCACCAAGGGTTATCCTCATCGTCTCTGGTCTTGACTCAAAATGAGCGCAAGCAGTTTGATGAAGCGGACCCATAATTTTCAGTGGCCCTTTCTGTGCTGCTATTAGGGCCTATAGCAGTGGTGTTTGTGATCCCACCCTGCCTGGTTCTGCCTGGTTTGGCCAAATATAGTTTCACCTGCCGCCTGATGGCTTGTTTGGGACTGCAAAAGTGGCCATGGCCTGCTTGTCATTCTTGAACTTTGTCCATATATTAATATTAACAATACAAAGTTTTATGGACCCCCAAGATCTCCTGCTTAGACGTGTATGCTAGTGGCCCTTCTTATCAATTTATATATAAAGGGCATGCAATCTTGACATCAATTGCTGCTGGCTAGAGTTTGACAGATAAGATGGCGGCAACGGTCAATCTGGGAATGTATCCCCTCGATCGCCATTGTCCAGATTCTAACAAGGGCCCACTTCTTGCAAGATTAGTGGCTCATTCATACTGCTGGTGCACCTGTTCCTGGCGACAGGCCACTAGAGCTCCTCTCATTTGCACCAAACCACCGTAGTAGCTCCGAGGGGACTTATAACTCAATGAGGTATGTCAGAACCTCCGGTAGACAGGGACCCTTTTCTTAGTGAGAACTGATTCATTCAAATACATGGTCTAATAAAATATGTCAAAAAAAACCCCCTCTAAACTGCCTTTTTCCGTCGAAGCGCCTTGTCGGCTTCCCACACTCCTCGATCGATGACGGCTCCGACCGTCAGCACACCGCCAATAATGGAGCACACGCCTGTCAGAAAGGCGCCAAAGGACTTCGGTCGCTGCTCCTTGTTAATGACCTTCATGGGCGAAATGTCGTAGGAAAAGTATACGCCAGGCACACCACTATGTTTTGTTAGTTTGTTTGTTGCGATCTGGTTCTAGAAAAAAAACTTACCCTCGACTGTGGATTGTATGGGGGTGGTCCTCGTCTCTGCCGCCGCTCAGACTCCTTTCATGGGACGTCACACTGTACTGATTGGTCTCTGTGACGCGGCCGTCGAGGCGCTGGAAGGTAGTAGCCACCACTTTGATAAAATACTGGAACGTAAAGAACTTTGAATCCGTAGTTCTAGTGACACCCTCGAGTGGGCTCAGCAGCTCACCATGCGACGCTTTTACGTCTTTCAAATCAACCGCCTCGCCAAACGACAGCTGGTTGATCTGGTGTGCAAAGTTGTACGGCAGATCTCTGCGCTGGTACAGCGACATGTCATGAGCATGGGTCATGCCGTCCTTTGACGATATCGGGGACCCTGGCGCAAAGTGGAAATTACCAATCACCTTGTTGACCTTGACATGACCCGCAATGTTGCAGCCCTCGTTCTTGGCCTGCTCCACGCGCTCCTTGTACTGCTCCAGGTCGCACTGCTCGATCCCGCTGCCGTCATGGAACGCCCAGCCGGCCTCCATGTACGACCGCCGCACGTCTTCGCACGTGTTGCAGCACCGCTGCACGCCTTCGGGGACGGACCCCCAGCATGAGCCGCAGTAGTCGGGGCCCTTGTCGGCATACAGCGCCTTGATCCGCTTCTGCTCTGCGGTCTCTTCGCCGTTGAACGACACTTCGACCGAGGACAGTTTTTGGCCCTGTTCGTTCATGCGTGTCTTGACCACGCCGTGCGAAATTGCAGACTGGACCTCACCCGAAACGTCCAGTATGTCCATTGTCAGCACTACCCTAGTTAGCACACTCTTATATAAAGCCAATTGAAGTACGTACCATCGCAGGGAAGATGGGGAAATGTGATATCAAAGTTGATGAGGAGCTTGTCGCCTCGGGCCTTGTCGACGACCAGCTCCGGGCGGTACTCGATCTTGCGGTAGTCAATGTACTCCGAAAGCGACAGCCACACGATGAAAAATACAGACAGCAGTGTCACCAAACCGCCAGACGCGGTTCGAATGCGTGCGTCCTCCACTGTCTTGGAAAATGCATCAAACGAAAGCAGGTTTCGGCCGCCCATTTTATGTTTCCACAAAGAAAGAGGGTCGTCTGTGGTTTGATCAGTGGATGGGGGTTGGTATGTGAAATGGTGGAGACGGTTTGAACCTTGGGCCACGTAGATCACAGGTCACGTGTGTTTCAGCCGCACTTCTTTGTAAAGGGGCAGTATTATTGTATAGTTATATGCATGGCCTTTGCTAGCTGGGTTAGTAAGATGAATGGTAATACTACGGGTTTTAACGCACGATGGCCATTGTTGAGTAGTTAAAGAGGGTTTTTTTGTTGTCGCGGGTTTGAAGTCTATGACGTAGTTGAGTCTTGATTTTTGACCTGAACTCTGCGTTGACTTTGGTGAAAATTTAAGAATCAAAATTAAAAAAACCCTCAGTATGGCAGAGGACAAATTTTATAAAAAAAAACTCTTTTTAATTATAAATTTCAACTGGTTTTAATATCATGAAAATATTGAAAATCACCGGCTGAATTCTGGATCATTTTTTTTTCTATTTGGTTCATAGTTTGTTCACAGTATTATGGCCGTAGTTTGAATTTATGTCTCGGGTGCGCACAAAACCGTTTTTTTCAGTGACCCCAAAGTGATTTTTTTGTATTGTAAGGTACCACGCACAAAAAAAACCATTTTATCCGATCTTGTCTTTACATCCACATCCACACCCATAAAAATATATAAATACAAAAATGCCGCCATCGCCGGGCTGGCCGTTGGAACTCACCCCACACCGGTATTTTAGACTTTTTGAAAAAGTTTAGCACTCACTAGCCTTATTTCCTTTCAGCGTTGGTTGGTTTTGTTTTTTATATTTAAACAGCTGCTCATCTCCTTGTCTTGACTTGATACTCATCTTCTTGCTTTGCTACTACAAGCTATCATTGCTACTAAACAGTTAACTACTACCTCCATTTTGGTTTTTTTTTATTTAACCACATACACTCTCTTTCTTTCTTTTCAATTCTTGTTCATTATCAAAAATAAAAAACAATGGCCCAGAATACAGCCGAACTCATTCTCGAAAAAAACACCGTGAGGGACGTTTACCCCCTCACCTCCCCCGCCGACCTCAAGCTTCAACAAACCCGCTACGCTGCCTTTGCCAATGCCTTTAAAACCAAGTTTGGAAAAACTGAAAACCCACAGATCACGGTGCGCTCTCCCGGCAGAGTCAATCTGATTGGAGAGCATATCGATTATTCGCATTTCTCAGTACTGCCCATGGCAGTGGAAAGAGATATGATCATGGGCGTGTCCTTTGGCGATGCTGCTGCTGGTCAAGGTGAGACGGTCAGGGTCAGGCTGGCTAATTTGGATTCAAAGGAGTTTCCGGATAGAGAAATTGACCTGCCAAAGGATGCAAACAAGTTTGTGGAAATTGATCCTAGGGTCAGTGACTGGGGCAACTACTTCAAGTGCGGCGTCGTTGTAGCCCAGGAGTTTTTAACCACACCGGCTGCAAAGGGTGGTGCTGGATTCAAGATTGAAGCAATGCGGCCCATGGATGTATTGGTTTGTGGCAACGTGCCGACGGGCAGTGGGCTCAGCTCCAGTGCCGCGTTTGTTGTTTGCGCGACGTTGGCCGTGCTGCTGGGCTACGGCTACAAGCCAACCAGGAGACAGCTGACAGAGCTCTCTATCAAGTGCGAGCAGCATGTGGGTGTCAATTCGGGAGGCATGGACCAGGCCGCGTCGATCTATGGCGTGGCCGACCATGCTTTGTTTGTGACGTTCAAACCTGAGCTCACGGCCACCCCGTTTTCGTTTGCAGCTGCTGCTGACAAGACCGACAGTGCCAAAAAGGATGAAGAGGAGTTTGAATTTGTGATTGCAAACTCGCTGGTCGTCTCAAACAAGCACGAGACAGCTCCCACCAACTACAACTTGCGTGTCGTTGAAGTCACCCTCGCCGCCTTGGTTCTCGCGCACCACCTTCTCAAGAACAAACCCGGTTTTGATGCTACTAAACCCCTGCTCCCATCCGACGGAAACCTGCAAGCCGGTACCCTCCACAATGTGCTCCAGCTCGTCTACCCCGACGGCTCCTTTGGCACAGACGCTGCCACTGGGTTTGCACAGTCAATTGCCATGCTCAAGCACCTCGAAACGCTGGCCCACGACGTGCTGGGGGCTTCCGAAGACTGCGACGAGGGCCACTCCGCTGCCACCGTTGCCCATTTGCTCGGCGTCTCAGAACCAGACCTCGTTGCACGCTACATGACAACCTACCCTGTCCGATTCAAGTACCTTGCTTTAAAGAAGAGAGCCGTCCACGTGTTTAGCGAAGCCGCCCGCGTGTTTGAGTTCCTCCACACCCTCAACTCGCCTCCCTCCTCCTCCACCACCTCTGCTTCCACCGCCGACATACTCGGCGACCTCATCAACCAATCCCACGCCTCCGCCATTTCGCTCTTCCAGAACTCTCATCCCGTGGTCGACCGGCTCTGCGCCGTTGCCCGTGCCAACGGGTCCAGCGGGTCGCGGATCACGGGGGCCGGGTGGGGCGGCGCGACGGTGCACCTTGTCAAGTGCAGCCAGACGGACCAGTTGGTGGCTGCGCTCAAGAAGGAGTATTACGAGACGGAGTTTCCGGGGATTACAGATGCGGAGGTGGAGGATGCGGTGATTTTGAGTCGGCCGGGAAATGGAACGACGATTTTGGGCAAGGCGGTGTTTGAGGCGGCGTTGTAGATGGCAAGTTGTTTTAGTTTGTGACGCATTTAAAGGCTACAAGAATTTTGATCTCTAGACCAAAAAAAACTACCGAAAACCCCATACTCATGTTGAAAAAAATCCATCTTATAATAAGACTGTTCACAATAAAAATACATGTCATACAATGTGTATACTCATTTCATATAACAAACATATGCCAACTATTAATTACATATATATAATATTAGTTCATCTATTAAAGAAAAAATGCTAAGTTTCAAAACCTTCCACCATTCATTTCAAGGCTTTCCAAGCCGCCACCGTTCGCTCCCATGCTTCCATTCTGACCATGCTGATTATTAGTGTTGTTGTTATGGCCATAACTGTTGTTGTTATTATTATTCTGCTGAGTGTAGTTCTGAGGGAAACCGCCACCACCGCCATACCCATTATTACTGTGACTGTAACTTGGCTGATTGTGAAGATTGGTTGTGGTTGTTGCTGGTCCAGACACACACTTGATATGCGTCACCATTCCATAGCTCTCCCGTAATTGAAAGAGCGGTCGCCGCGACACTGCGTCAACGGAATTTGCACAAGTCAGCAAGAACTCTTGTAGGCTCACATCACCTGCTCCTCCGTTGGTACCACCACTCCCTGGACCAGAACCTAAAAGACCTACAGCAGCACGGTACAAGACCTGAGCAGGCACAAACCCGTCTGCGCCGCAAGCTGGTGATTGTTGCTGGCACGCTAGCATCGCTGCTTTGCAAATAACGTCTCTTGAGACAACCTGTGGTTGTGCTTTTGGTTGTAGCTGGGGCTGCTGAAGCTGCATCTGTGGTTGTGGCTGTAGCTGAGGCTGTGGTTGTGGCTGTAGCTGAGGCTGTGGTTGAGGCTGTTGAGGTGACGGAGCATAGAACGGCGCAGTACTCCCAGGAGCACCACCCGAAGCAGCTGCAAAGCCTCCTGAATCAGGCCATCCCATTTTCAAATCGAGCATCGGACTGCTTGCCGCAGACCACATGCTGCCACTCCGGCGCACGGGCATGCCTTGCCCCAGGATTGATCCCCATCCAGGTCCTGTTCCACCATTACCAGCGGCAGCTTGATCTGGACGACCTGCAGCGCTGGGCGCCCCAAACGGATCTCCAAACAACCTGGACCCTGGTCCGACTGAACTAAACAGCGATCCTGTTCTGTTCCGTGGAACCGGGACCCCTGGACCTGTAATACCGCCAATTGGCATCATATACGCATCGTCCTCTGCGATAGCGTTATTGCTACCCGAAGAAGCTCCAAACTCGTCGTCGTCATCGGCGCAGAGCGCGCTGCTGCCCATTAATCTTGTCACGTCGTCAACCGAATTCGCTGTTGCTCGCCGGTTACCAGTGAACGAAGCCCTGGTATCAGCTACACTCGTCGGTCTCTGAATCGGTCTCACAGAAGACGCTGAGGGCACTGACGCCGAGCCCCAACCCAAGTCGCCCACGCTGTTGCTCAAGAACTGATTGGGCGAATGCAAGTCAGCTTGAGGCATAGTCGCTACTATTGGTGCTGGTGTTATTGTCGATGTTGCTGGTGGTATTGTTGAGGGCGGCAACGGCCCCAGAAACGGAGGAGCCAGCTGCATTCTCTGGTTCGTCATTGGACCGCCGTTCGGCATCACACTTGAACTCGGAGGAGATGCAATTGGAAGGGCAGCCGGGATTGGCGCAAACGACGTGAGGTTCCAAGCTGTGCCCGGCTGGGGTTGTAGCGGGTGTAGAGGCTGTGGTGGTAAAGGTTGTTGGACCCGCCCAAACGGCATCGGGTTAACCTGCATAGTCGGCGGCGACCTGACAAATGACTGGGGTAGCACTGGTTCTGGTTTGACTCCCACCGTCGATGAAGCTCGCTTTTGAGGTAACGGCACCGCTGGCGGCAACTGCTTGTCCACACTAGACGCTTCCTGAGTCAAGCTCTGCAACAACTGTTTCTGATGCACCTGTTTCATTCTCATTTCAGTCTGCCTGGCCAGTTCCTCTTCTTTTCTCGCCTGCTCAGCCTGCTCCCTCTCACGACGCTCTTGGTCCAGTCGCTCCTGCTCAACTTTGGCCGCTTCAGCCCGCTGCTTTTCAACTAAAGCCTGATGCTCCAATTCCTCGCGCTCCTTGCGTTTGCGCTCTCGCTCAACCTGCTGCAGCCGTTCTTCGTCAGCCCGTTTCCGACGCTCTTCTTCCTGCTGCCGGCGCTCCTGGACCTTTTTCTGCTTCTGCTCCATCCGCTTTAGTCGTGCCTGTTCAGCTATTTCAGCTTCCTTGGCCCTGGCTAAAGCTTCAGCCTGCTGCTTTTCAGCTTCCTTGCGTAACCGCTCTTCTTCTTTAGCTTGCTTTTGTAACCGCTTCTTGTCCCGCTTCTTTTCCTTGTCGAGCTGCTTCTTGGCCTCCCGCTCTTCCTTGAGCCGATTTTCTTCTTCAAGCTCCTCTAAAAACTTCTTTTGGCGCTCGTTGGCAACTTGCTCGCGGTACGCCGTCATAACCCGCTGCTCAAACAGCTTTGCCGCAAACATTTGCAGCATCCGCTTGCCATCCGCCACCAGTTGCTCTTCATTATCAGAAATCTAAAACAATTAGAAAAAATGTCATCAGTAACGGTAAGTGTACATACCTCCTCGTAGTCATCGTCGTCTTCACCTTCGTAGTCGTACTCATCATATTCGCGTAGGCACTCGTGGTCCAGGTTCTCGTCCTCTTCTTCATCCTCATACTCGTCCTCCAGATCGTCCTCCGTGCCATCTAGCACATAGTCGCCATAAGCCTCGTCTTCATGCCGGCGCATCCGTTTTTCGACCAACGTTTCCATCATGTCTATAAATTTCTTGCCGTCATTCTTCAGTAAATCGTCTGCCACCGTCAAAATACCGCCTTGGATCGTCAGGTTGCTGCCCGAGCTAAACAGCTCGTTCACATGTTGGTCGCCGTCCTCGCCGTCTTGGCTGTACTTCATGACATTGTACAGCGACTCTAGCTCCTCAATGGCCAGCCGCTTACGACCGCAGACCGTGCAGTTACAGTTCGTTTTCTTCTGTTCCCGCATCTTTTGCAAAACTGTATGCTTTTCAATGCGGACCAGGTCCCGCCGCTCAGCCTCGCTCAGGCTCATCCAAAACTGCTTGATGCGCTGCCGCTCCTCGACCGTGCTCGTGTCCCAGATATTGTCCTGGTCCGGTTTGGGCTTGGCGTCGCCGTCGTGTGTGTGAGTATGCGAGTGCGTATGTGTGTGGGCGTGAGAATGCGAGTGTTGATGCGTATGACTATGCTGGTGTGTATGCTGGGGATGAGATGGGGGCTGTGGGGCTGGCAGTGCCTGCTCTTTCGGCGAGTACAGTTGCGGGAGCTGGAACAGCAGCTCTGTAGAGTGTGTAGCTGGCACTCGCACGGTCAGTGGCGTTTCACTATCTGGGTCGCCGCCCTGGTACGCCTCCCGCAGGGACTCTTGCAGGCGCTCGTGGTCCAGGGCTAGCAGCTTTTCAAACAATTTCTTGGCCTTAGGCTCTATCGACGGCCTCGGCGGCTGGGAGGGCATTTCGCCAGTTTGGCGGTACTTGTCCTGAGTCTCTAGAATCTGGACAATCTGTGTCATCATTTCCTTGTGAATCAGCTTGAACAGGTACCGGTGTCGCAGGTCGAGTTCGTGCGGGTCTACATGGTCCTCGGGGGTACCTCTTAACTTGGCGGCGTCCAGGCTCATGGTCTCGTTAGTTCGAATCGCAAACGCCATGACCAAATCCAATAAACTTGGCTCAGGGTCCATGGCCCTGCGCTCCTTCTGAGCTTCCTCCGTGTGCCACTGGTAAATGACAAACGTCGCAGCGGCTGCGGTCGCATCGGTCACCAGTTTGTCTTCGTATGGCAGCTGGACGTCCTGCATGTCGATATACTCCAGTGGTGGCACAACCAGCGGAAGATCAGGCAACTTCTTCTTCTTATTCTTCTTCTTTTTCTTCTTCTTCTTCTTTTTCGCTGCGGCGCTAGCGTCCGGGTCCGGCTGTGATGTGTATTCGAAATCTACGTTATCCCCTGCAATGAACTGGATATCGCCGTCCTCATCGTCGGAAAACATGGCCGAGTCCGCCATGATGCGTGACAGGTCCGGGATCGGCGTTCTGGGAAGGTGGTGGTACATGGCTGGCGGCGGGGGCGAGGATGAGTCAGACCGGTCAGAGTCAGCATGCACGGTGGCCGTCGACGGGCGCGATTTCTGGAAAGTGAACCTCTGGGAGCCGTCTCTGGAGTACACGAAGCGGGTTCCTGGTGTGGAGGAGGCAGTAGTGGGGTTGGCGGATGCGCCCAGCCGGTCATTGGTTGTTCCCCTTGACTTGGCCATTTAAAGGGCGATCGCTTGGTAATGGTCGAAATCAGTTGTAGGTAATGGTGGCTAGTAAAAAAAAAAAAAAGTGTAAAGAGTGGAAGTGTAACCCTTGGTCGGTTCAAAATCAAGTGGGTGGCAGTGGATGACTTTTTTTGTGAAGGAAGGTGGGAGTTGTATGAGAACTGAGATTTACCGGTTCAGACGTGAGCACGCCCATGAAAGTAGCAGTTTGAACTTGGATAGAGGTTTAAAGTGTTTATAAGGTGCTGAAGTCAAAGAGGAAAGAGATGGATCAACCGACAGGCAGAGTTTGGTCTGACTTGCCATTCTCTACATGCACAACCAAGTTAGTATACACAACGAAAAGCGTCAACAGTTCAATTATGTCTAGATAGATCACCGTCTAACATCTACATGACCACTCTTAGAGTGAGAAGCTATGGAACGATTATAAAAAAAAAAAAAATCCAAAAAAAAAGAAGAAAAAAAAAAGAAGAAAAAATTCAAAAAAAAGTCTGAAGGTCGATGGTGGGTTTTTTTTTTGCCATCCAGGACCTGTTGCAACACTGACTGTGTTGTTCTTTGGGTATTGGGATTTTCAATAATTTTCAAGCTGTACAGGACCCTCTGGTGTTTAATCAAACATGCTGTCGAGATCGTCCATGGTGAGAAGTTCCGGTGGTGCAAACTCGTCAACGTTGTTGAACCAGTCCAGTTGTTCAGGGGCAGGGTCTGGTTTTGGCAAGGTCTGGGTTTCTTCTGCAGCTGCCTCTGGCGAGCGAGGGGCAGGGTTGGGTAGAACTGGCATGTCTGGAAAGTCGTAGTAGGGGTTGACGCCGCCAAGCTCCTGATAGTCTAGGGCGACAGGGGAGGGTTTGGAGGAGGAGGAGGTGACGCCGTGGGACAGGGTCCTTGGCCGTTTAGTTGGGACAGCAGAAGCTGAGCTTGACGAGGAGGACCTGCGTTTAATGGACGGTGGCACAAAGGCGTGAGCGGTTTTCTTAATGACTCGCCTCAGGTGGTATGGACTGCTAGACTCTGGAGGAGAGAGCCGTTCGTTGAGCCTGCTGACAAGCGAGTCGTCAACGTCAGCGTCGTCTGAGTGGGTTGGGGAGAGGGGCGATTTGGGAGACATGATGGGAATCGAGGGAAGGGGGTTAGCGAGGTCTTCTGCAGGCACGTCGTCTAGAGACTTGCAGTACTTGTAGACGAGACGCTTTGAGTTGTCTGTTGCATTTTGGCGGACAATAGGACATACTTTAAAGCGTGGCGGGAGATTGTCGTCAGAGTCGGTTGCGGTTGCAGGTGCTGCTGCTGTTGCGGGGAGGTTTTGACATTTGCGATAAAAGGCATTGAGTTTTGTGGAGAGAATGGTTGAAGATTTGAGAATGGGCTGAATGTCCTTTTTGTGGGCAGCCAGCAGGGCCTCGTGGAGCTCTTTAATGGTGAGCCCAGTAGGATAAGCTTCCTTGAGAATGTCGATAGAGGAGGAGATGATGAGGTTGTCAGCGGGAGATTGGTAAAGTTCATCCATTTTGAGTGGTGGGGTGTAGGCTAGGGAGGCAAAATTTCAGGCAAGTAGAAGAAGTGTGGATAAAATATAAACAAGTAAGAGAGTAGTTGTAGAAGAAGTCGTCGTAAGGAAGCAGAAAAGAAGTTGTAGGAAGAAGTGAAAAGTTCAAGAGAGAGAGAGAGAAAGTTGAAATAAAAAGAAGATGGAAAAAAAAAAGGAGATGAAATAATTATAAGAAAATAAGAAATTTATTTTATTTTTATGATTTTTTTTTTATTTTTTATTTTTTTCTTTATTTTCATTCTCTCCTCCCAAAACAGCCAACTCCAAAAAAAAAAAAAAATTTAAAACCAACATCCCAATCCCAAATAAAAGAAAAAAGAAATTTCTACATATATATCTCGCTTTTATTTATATAGCTTATGCACAAAACAGTGCAGCAGATGTGCCAAAATAGTCTAAAAACCTTTTCTTTCTGTCATGACTTTTTTGAGTGGTGGGTGACAGTTGAACAATTTCCATATTAGGAAGATTGCATGTTATAAAAAGAGCCAAACAACGAATATTTTAAAAGAAACCCCAGCCCTAGAACAACATTCCATTTAAATGATGGTTAGATAAGAGATTAGTAAGGATAACAGCAACTATATATGGCATATGGCAATCTATGGCACGGCTGAAATATGAAGAAAAAAAAAAGATAACATTTCAAATCGTCAATTGTCATAGATTTCATGTTGTCCTTTGTAAAATTCATTATTTCCATGATGTCATCTCATCTCATCGACACTGTGGACAGAAGAGATACAGTAGACCTTCATTCATGGATTCATTCACTGACAAGACGCAACCTATAATGAACGCCAGTGTAGAAACCTTTGTGTATCTGCCTAGATAGTTTGAAGTGTGCAATTAAAAAGGTATACAGTTTCAGTACATATAGTTATATATAGCTATACTTTAAAGCATTCCTTATTATTCTATTCTATTATAACATATTCTTTTATGTGGACATAAGGGGTTTCATTATGAATATATAGTTGTAACTATAGTTTCAAGATTGATGAAGCCTACAGTTGTCGTCCCAACTGTAGTGCTTGTAACCTGTCATGATTCCAACAGTAATACGATCTCAATGGTTTCAATTTCATGGCAATAGTTTTAATGGTCTTGTTAGAACAATTGTGATTGAATCTCGTACAACTCTTTCTTACAGTGTATACAGAAAATCTCAAACTTTTCACTTGAGAGCCTATAATAGTATTATCCAAAATGCCATACAACTGTGTAATCGAAGATTCTAAATTTTCCTTTGTTTGACAGTTGTAGATTCCAATCTCAAATTGGTCGCCACGGCAACAACTCTAATCTAGTATTTTCATTTTTATAATAATCAACATTTATTAAATAATGTCATGTCTTATGTAATAGACACACTTGTGCATCATGTAATAGTGTTACATCCAAATTATATACTAAAAAGTAGGGTAACTAATATCTGACTCAAACATTTTATTGACTAAGACACAAGTTACAAGTACTAAAGTTTAAGTCATAAATATGACTTGATATCGTGAATATATAGTTATAGACGGAGTAACTAGATATGACAGTTAACGTTAATTTATGCTCGGTACGCTGTACTGTACTACTATAAACCAAAGTTATTGATGTGTATACACTATAATCGAATGTAGAATATATAAATGACTAGAAAAATATTTAATACTCGCCGCCAAACAGCCAGGTGTTGAGCATGTCCAAAGATTCCTCGGGCTTGTCATGAGGAACCATGTGGCCAGCGTCAAACACGCGCAGGAACGTGAGCCCGTTAGCAGTGCGAGCAGTACCGGCCAAAACACCGTCAGCAGTGGTCCAGTTAGTGGTGGGCGCCTTGGCGTACTCTTCAGCACCAGACCATTGCAAAGCGTCGAGCCACAGAGTCTGGCCGACCCAGTTGCAGATATAGTCCTTGTCACCGGCGTAGATGAGAACAGGAATGTTTTCGTCAAGCAGCTTGGCAACGTCAAAGTGAAAGGGGCGGCAACCGTCGCCAGTAGACATAAAGTCGCCCATGACGCTGTTGGAGCAGCCGCCGAAGGTAATGGTCTCGACGCCCAAAGCGGCTTGCACCTCGGGGAGGTTCAAGTACTGGTCAACGTAGTCGAGGTCCTTGTAGCACATACCACCTTCGCTTTCCTCGCAGGGTCCACGAATGTCGTAAAAGTTGAGACCAGTCTCCACGTAGGGGTCCATGAGCTTGCCGGCCCAGAAGTCGGCGTACATGCAGCGGAATCTGTTGCCACTGTCGTAGCACTTCTGGATCTGGGCCTGGGTGTAATCAAGGTTCTTGTTAAAGGAGGCGCACTTCTCCTCGCTCAGCACAGAGTGGTAGCCACCCTCGCCGCATGCCATCATCTTGTATGCAGGGCCCTGGTGCAGTGTGTCAGTCAAACCGTTACCAATCAGCATGGAAGTCAAGTTGAAGTTGCGGTCCTCGTGGCTCATGATCTCAGTGGCAATGGCGGGAAGGTAGTGGCCAGCGTACGATTCGCCTGAAATGTGGAATCCATTTCCATTGTACTGAGGGAAACGCTCAAAGAACAGACTGAGCATGGCATAGACGTCACTGCCGGCAGCCCGCGTGCTGCTGACCTTCTTGTCAGAGTACGAGAAACCAACATTGACGGGCTGGTCTAGGAAAATGACACTGGCGTTATTGTTCCACGAGGAGGGGTTAGAGATGGGCTTCAACTCAGGAGAAATGGTAGCCGAGCCCAGCTCAAACAACAGTCCCGTCATTGACGAGCAGCCAGGGCCACCATTGAGCCACAGCACAACGGGATCATTGGCAGGATCGTTTCTGCTCTCAAAGAACCAGAAAAACAAGTGCTTTGTCTCGTCCTCAATGTCCAAGTATCCTGACAGCTGCTTGACGCTATCAAGTCCCAGGGACCCTGGCGACGACTTGAGACGCAAAGCGTGGTTGGGGAACTCAGTGCTCTTCACCACATGGTCCCACTCGTGATCGGGCCGGCGCTGGTGGGGGATCGGGTGGCTCACAAACTCCTTGCTAGCGGTCTTGAACTTGGCCCACTCCTTCTGCACGCACTTGGGGGCACTAGCCACCTGGAGGTCAACAAGGGCCTCCTCGGCGGCGTGGTCAACCAAAGACTTACCAGCACCGAACCATCCGGGGAAGAAGGTGGACTCGATCAATTGCGAGGCGAGGCCGGACACCGAGAACGTGGACTGCTGCCAGTTCAAGGCGTTAACAGAAGTCGCCGACGCTGCAATGAATGCAGCAGCGGTAAAAGCTGAAAATTTCATTGTTTATTTTTTTTTATCAGTTGATAATGTGGAGTAAGATGAGAGGTTGTGAGAGGTAAAGAAAGTGGGAGAGCAACAAATTTATATGGGGTCCCAAGTGCCGTGCGTTTTTGGTTATCGGCGCCCAGACAGTGCCTGGAACTCTGCATAGACCAAATGCCTTTTGATAGCAGTTCTGAGTCAAATTACATACAAAATTCAAATGCTATAAATTCATAACTACATACTATTACTATACTTAAATACATGGGCTAATCGTCGGCCTCCGCTTCCACTGTCTCCAAATAAGCTGCCTCATTGGTCCCGCGCTCCACGTCCACCCCATAAAACACCACGAGCGGCAGCACTAGCAATGCAAACAAAAAATAAAAAGTGTACCGTATATTGTGCGTTCTGTCCGTTATAAACCCCGTCACAAACGGACCCAACATTGACGACCCTTTATCCGTCACACTAAACAGCGAGAAAAACGTTGATTCCTTACCGCGCGGAATCAGTAACGAGTAAATGCTGCGGCACAACGTGTTGAGCCCGCCCAAGGCAAACCCGTACCAAGACGCAAGCAGGTACATTTCCCAGGGCCGCCGCAGGCCAAGCGAATGGGTAAAAAAACCGAGAATGCCGTAAAGCGGGATGAGTGATGCAATGGCGACCACGAAAATGACGCCAAACATGGGGTTCTTGGCTGCAATGCGCGGGACCACAAACTTGGGGATTACTGTAGCCCCGATAATGCCAAATAAAACAACTGTAATGCCAATAGCGGCCAGTGATGGTGCTGACATGGCAAGTTCCGACCGTGCAAAAAGCACAGCTGCGGAATTGATGGTGGTGGCTGCGTCTGATACTAGAAACCAGGCGAGCAAAAATATGGCGACGTCCCGCATCTTGCGGGCTTCTCTGAAAGTCGCAAACAGCGTCTTCCAGCCGTAGATAATGTAGGCATGCGCGCCCCGCGTCGTAAACATGAGAAAACGGTGCACCTTGTGTTTCATACTGGTCGAAGACCGGTGCACGGGCGGCGGTAATGGCGGGCCCGGCCGCGATCGCAGCCACACGGCGACTGGTGCCTGGAACACGAGCCACCACAGACCCACACAGAAAATGGCAATCTGGATTGAAAAAGTCGTAGACCCGGACCCGATAATTACTCCCATGGTCCCAATCTGCACAAGGAGCGCGGCGAAATACCCAAGGGCAACGCCGGTACCGCTAACCTTGCTTGACGTTTTCGAGGCTTGGGCCAGGACCTCCTTGGTGAGTTCACCGCTGTGGTCCAGTAATGGCCCTGCCTCAGTGTCTTGGTCCCTGGTGGCGGCGGCAAGAGTGTCAGGGTGATTGTTTACAAGTACGGGGAGGTAAGAGTTACCACACACCGACACCGCGCCAAAACACGAATTCGAAATCACCGCCAGCAGCGCCGCAACTATATACTGCCTCGACGAAACCAATATAAACGCCATACATGCCAGCGACCCCAGCACTGCAAACCACACCAGCAGCTTCTTGCGAAACTTGCCTCTATCCGCCGCACCGCTCATGCTAATCACAACCAACGTCTGCACTAGCACGCTGAGCGAGAACGTGTACAATGCAAACGACGCTGTGTCAACATAGTGCGCACCCACAAGCCTTACCACGCATTGCTGTGTGCGGGCCGGGTCCCCAATCTCACCAGGGGGCACTGGCAGCGTGGCATTGCCGCCGCCGGTGCCCTCCCCCGGTAACGGGAACCCACAGGGCGTGGCGTGGTCCTCGAGGCGCACGCCTGCGTTACGGGCAAACTGTTCTAGCAGGATCGGGATGTAGGTACCGACAGCGGAGACGATGAAGGGTTCGGCGGCCCAGGCGTAGGCGTACCAGCCCCAGAGCTCGGCGGGGGTGGTGGGGTTCTGTTTCAGGGGCGCGGTGGTCGAGTCTTGGACGTGGTCCAGTTCGTGTTCGTGTTCGTAGGGGGTGTCGTCGTCCGACATGGCGGACTTGTGTATTGTAATTGAATTAACGGTAAGAGAGTAAAAGGGTGTGGTAGAGGGGTTCGTTCTCAAAAAGTGAAGTATGCAATACGGCTGAAACTTAAACTGGGCATATCCCATATGGTCAACCCCAGAGTTGAGCTCTGATCAATGCAAAATGATGGTTGAGCACTAGCAAAAGCCAAACCAGATCAAGAGGTCAATGCCAGGTCTTGTTTTGCTTGTGTTTTGCAGTTGTCCAGTTGTATGAAAGTGCATGGCATAATACACTCATTTTGATCTAGATTTGATATGAGTTGTTTTTTATATGTGCTCATAGTAAAAAATAATGAAGATCTTTTTGGTACCTTTATGTCTTCAATAACATGAATCTATAGACCAAACCTAAAAATTCAGTTTCAAGGAAATATTTCGAGCCACGGCCAATTGTTAACGGAACCAAACGGTTTGTGACGCCCTTTTATAATGCTCAAGAGCAAAATTATTCAAAAACAGCATGTTTTACTTGATTTTCACAAAATAAACAATTTGTGCTTCTTATTGATTCCTTTTTAACTCAAAACTTTATCGCCTCTCTTGAGATACTTAAATCCAGGTTCAAGTCCTGAGTTCTTTTTTTTTCTTTGCATTCACTTTTTTGATCAAGTCTTTACAAAAAAAGTGTTCCACCAAACCATGTCATCGTCCTCGTCGGCCTCCAGCAAGGCCGGGTCTGTCCAAGACTCCATGATGAAAACTCCACCCGAAATCACAAAACCACTTGATCCGTCTCTGCTACCACTTGGGGCAGCCACAAACCCACCACCACCAGTAGCAGCAAAACCTCAGTACTCTGCGTTTTCGCACAACAGGAGAAGAGCCATTTTGGGACTGGTCACAGCGGCAGGATTTTTGGGACCCATTGCAGGCGGTATTTATCTACCAGTGCTGCCACAGCTGGCAACAGATTTCGGGGTCTCGCACGTTGTCATCAATGCGACAGTCTCGGCGTTTATGGTTGTTTTTGCATTTGCGCCACTCATGTGGGCATCATGGGCCGATTTTGGCGGCCGCAAGTTTTTGTACCTGATTTCCCTCATTATTTATATTGTCGCAAACATATTGCTAGCCTCGCTACCCGCCAATATTGGCATTTTGTTTGCGTTTAGAGTGGTCCAAGCGTTTGGCGCGTCCAGTGTTCAGTCCCTTGGCGCCGGAACTGTGGCTGACACTGTTGAGCCCAAGAACCGTGGCGCTGCCATTGCCATGTTTATGCTGGGTCCTCAGCTTGGCCCCATTCTTGGCCCCATTTTGGGAGGTGCCATTGCTAGCAATGGCCAGTGGCGGTGGATTTTTGGGTTTTTGGCTATTTTGGGTGCAGTGGTTTATGCGTTGCTCTTGTTTTTCTTGCCAGAAACACTGCGTTGTCTGGTCGGAGATGGATCGTACCTGGGCGAGCACCGGTGGGTGGTCAAGCCCAATCTGCGTCAAAAACGGTTGATCCCTGAGGGTGACAAGCGGTACCCTTTGCCTCCTAAACCTAGTCTTAGAGGATACTTGAAACTGATGGCCTACGCTCCTGTTACGCTGGTGTCTGTAAATGCAGGTTTGTTGTTTGCTACTTACTATGGTCTGGCTGTAACGCTTTCGGCTCAGCTGCATTCAGAGTACGGCTTTACTACGGCACAAACTGGTGCTGCGTACCTGGTTCCTGGCATATCTCTGGTAATGGGCTCGCTGATTAGCGGGCGGTTATCGGACAGAATTAGAAAGCGCCAAATTGCAGCACACCCCGAGGGCAAGGTTATTCCCGAACAACGTCTTCCTATCCAAATCTTTGGTGTCATATTGTCCATGGGCGGCATTTTGGGCTATGGCTGGATGGTTCACTTCCATTTCCATGTGGCTACAGTTTTATTATTTGCCTTTATGGCTGGTTTTGGCATGACGTGGGTGTTTGTGACCAACACTACCTACTTGACTGAGTGCTCTCCTGGCCTTCCTGCCAGTTTGGTTGCCATTGCCGCGTTTTTCCGGAATATGGGAGCTGCCATTGCGTCGGTTATTATTGATCCTCTAATTTCCAAAATGACTTTTGGCTGGTGCTTTACAGGTTTGGCATTAATGGACTTGTTTTCGCTGGCCATGGTGTTTACGCTGATGATTAAGGGTCCGGCTTGGCGCGCGGAGCTGGAAGCCAAGAAGGCAGCTGCAGCTGCGGCAGTCGCAGCGGCAAACTCGGGCAAGACTGCAACTACTGAAATGAAGAAGGCAAGTCTAGCCAGTGAAGTGACGACGGAAAAAGGTGCACTTGACTCTAAGCAAGGCGCTTAGCAGAACGCCGTTTCTGTTTTTTTTTATAGTTTCAAAGATTGTTTTTGATGTTGAACAAAAATTCATAGACAAGCATTAATGTATTACTGTAGTATTTGAAGTGGTTTTAAACTTTTTATGCTTTACTGCATTAGTAGTTTGTATTGTCCGATCGCGATCCAAATCATTGAATTCCTCAGACTTGTATGGAGGAGTAAGTTTTTTGTGTTTGTGATTTTATTTCCCATTTGAGCATATTGAGCACCTTTAATTTATTTTTGTGTGATCAGACCCTTATAACCAATGACGTAAATTGCTCGTTTTTTATTTTATTGATGTTTTATTTTTGCTCCTGCAGAATCCCGGACTGCAACCTGACGAAAAAAAATGATTCACAAAAATCAATAAATCAGAAAGGTGAACATGAATATATTTGAAATAGAATGATAAAAACAGTGGCAGATTTTTATGGCGTAGAACCTATGAATCAATTGAGTGAAGAACTGCTCAATGTCCCAGTAGATCTTCACGTAAAACTCAGTGCAAACCACCTAAAACCAAACTCAACACAAAACACAAAACTAAAACTGAGTTAAAATAGCATACGGCTTGAGCAAATAAACCAAATCTACAACTATAGATATCGTAGACATGACAAAAGACAAGAAAAGGTCCCTGCATGTACATCAATATTGTCTTTCGATTTTTTACTTGAAAAGGCTGGCTAAACTGGTATCTGGTGCCGTTTAAAGTGCTCTTTTGTTCCGGTTTTCTTATTATGAAAGCAATAATTATTGAGCTCATACAAATATATCGAAAGATAATATTGGCATTAAAATTGGCATCTTGAAGCCAAATTATACGATAACTGCATGCTATGATATTTGAGTTTTATATGTAGAAGAATTGTATTTACAAGAAAAGAGCAAATTATACGGATAGACTTGTTGATTAGATTTTTTTGCTTTTGATTTATACCAAATTTCCAATTCATTTCTAATTTTGATTCTTGTTTTTGAATAATCTTCTCATTCGAATCTTGTGACTTTAGAGACCTCACCTCAATTGCAAACCCAGAGTCTAGAATATCTGAATACCTATTGATCCGTAGATACGACAGATTCGACCGCAACTTTTCATTGGTGCCAGGCTTTTAGAAATTGCCTGTGACCTCCTTTGGAAATGCAGCCTAGTCTGTTGTTCTTGCCTTGTTCAGTGTTTGGCTACGGGGGCCGTGGGTTTTCTGTATGGACCATGGAGGAAAAACCGCTAAAAGTTTCACAAAAAACAAACAATATTTCTGTGCAGAAATGACTTATAAAACAAGTGTATACATTTGTGAAAAAACAAAAAAAAAGTGCTCTCTGTCACACAAGACCGTGGTTTATGTCCAATCACAATACAACCTACAAGTCAAGTTAAGAAATATAATGTGCTCGTAGCCATTATTACACATTTCAGACTTTACTCCCCATGTCTCTGGCAATTCAGATTTGAATCAATTATTATTCTTGACATAAATATAAATAATTCAAAAACTGCCTCGATTGCATTTCTAAACTCTAAAAAACACTTGTCTCAAAGTATCCTCTGAATCCTTGCTTACTTTCTGATTTGAAGAAATAAAAAGGTTCACCATCTTGAGAGAGTACTTATAAAATTATCTCAATTGCTAGAATATACATACGTACTCGCAACACCTAGAAAGATGAACCAGACTACAACTACGTCTGACGACAATCAAGACTCAAAGGTTGCTCATGCCTCCGTTACTCAATATGTCCGAGACAGCTCCAGCCTGGAGCAGCAGCTGGTCAACCAGCACATTGACTCGGAGCGTGAGCTCTGGAGCACCAAGAAATCATTGTTGATTTGGCTGCTCCTCTGTTTTTCTGTATGTTCCTTTTTTGAAAACGTTACTTGGGAAAGCATGTACTAACTAAAAAAATAGACTGGCCCGGTCAGCTCTATGGAGAGAACGTATGTTCCTGCCGCGATCCAGTCTGCAGCCCATGCTGTGGGGCACCAGAAGGGGTCCCACAAACCTTGTTTGCGCAGAGGAGGTACCTGTTTGGTCAAGTTTGGGCGCGGTGAAGTTGACTACAACAGTTATGTGTAAGTTATTTCTATCTCCTTTTGACGAAAAAAAAAAGGCTAACATGAAAGACTGTACCTCCGTGCAATCTACACGGCCATTCAGGGTGTGATTGCCATTTTCCTGTCTGGCATTGCCGATTACTCAAATTACAAGAAGATTATTCTGATTACCACTATTTTGATCTTTGGAGCTAGTGCTTTGCCGTTTGCAGCGCTCACCAAACAGACGTATTCCTACCTCACAGCCATGGCGGTCTTGTATGGCGTTCAGAACTCGATTTCGCCGATTTATGAAATCATGGAGGGCGCTTACATTCCCTTGTTTATGAGGTCTCGCTCGGCCGTTAAGGGTGCCGTGGCTGAAGATGTTCGACGCAAGCAAGTTCTGGAACAAGGATCCACTGTGAGTGTCCTCGGTTTGTTTATTGGAAACGTTGGTGGAATTGTGGCTTTGTTGATTGGCCTCATTATCACCTACACCCGCGGTCTCGCCGTTGAGATCGGTTACTACAAGTAAGTATACATTGTGCCAAAGATGTAAACACTAACGAGATAGCTACCTTCTGGCAATTACCATTGCTGGTTGCATTACAGTGGTGTCGGCCATTATCAGTGCTTTTGTGTTCCCTAGCACCACTGGTAAGCCATGGCCTCAGGGCGCCAATGTCTTCACGCTGTCCATTCGCCGTTTCATAACCCTGCTCAAGAAGATTAGACAGTATCCCGAAGCCTACAAGCTCTGCATTGGCTGGATTCTGTGGAACGTGTCATACAGCAACTTTTTGGCCGTCTTTGGTCTGTTGTTCCGTGAAGAGCTCGGGTTGGGTGTTAGCGACGCCGAGTACACCGTGTACAGCTTCATGTCCTTCATTGTCGCCTCGCTCGGGTCCCTTGCCTGGATGTGGGCTTACCCCCGCGCAGGCCTCAACATCAAGACCTGGGCCTACATTTTTCTGAGCATTTCCATCTTTACGCTCTTCTGGGGCTGCCTCGGCATCAAGAAGAGCCTTCCTATCGGGTTCAAGCACCGCGCCGAGTTTTGGGTCTTTGAAGTGTTTTACGTGAGCTCTTCTAGCGCTTTGCGGTCGCTCAACCGTGCGTTTTACAGTTCCATGTTGCCTGAAGGCAATGAAGCGCAGTTTTTTGGACTTGAAATCATGTTGGGCGTGGCGACTGGCTGGATTGGACCTCTGGTGAATGCCACCATCCAAAACAGAACTGGAAACCTGAGATACCCAATGCTGCCTAACTTGTTTGTGCTGTTGATTGGTGTGGGATTGTACGTGTGGGTGGACGCAGACAAGGGCATGCGGGATGCTGAGAAGCTGTTTGATGAACCGACTGACTCTGACAATGAGGACGGTGTCCAGCAGAACAAGCAGCAGCGCAGTCCTTCTTACAACTCCATTTCTTCTTAACTCCCTTCATTCCTTCTTTTAAGTTCTGTTTGTTTTGCCAAACGCTGGAAACTTCTAGCTTTGTTAATAATATAACGTCAGTTAATCCAATCTTTTCTCTACTCTTGATCATCTCTGGAATCTCGTCTCATTTGGGGGGTATACTTATAAACCAGATATAAAGAAAGAAAACCAACAAAATATAAGGAAAAAAAAATGAATAAAAATATGTAAAATCAGGCATTACCTTTTTGTCAGAGAATAGGGGGCGGGTATAATATGAGGAGTAAAGAAAAACATCAAGGAACAATATAAAATAAGTTGAAGCTGTTGAAGTAGGTAGCGCATTAAACTCGCAAAGGCTGGCCGGCTCCATTCATTCTAGGCGCCTCAGTCGAATGCGCCGGGTAGTCTCTAAAGTATGGATGAAGCAGCGAACGCTTGGCGCTGATTCTCATGGCCGGATCGTAGTTCAGCAAGTTCACCAACAGGTCAGCACCGTACTCATCAATACCCGGCACGTGGCGCTCGATATCACGGCGGGCCCACTGGGGGAACGTCGACTTGTAGTTGGGCAGCGTAGTGACCCCTGGCCAGGACTCCTCATTTGCCGTTCCCAGGACTCTAAAAATCTTGAAAATCTCATCAATTTCAGAATCACCGGGGAACAGGGGTTTCCTAGTAATCATTTCCGCAAAAATGCAGCCCACTGACCACATGTCAATGCCCGTTGAGTACTGTCTGCTGCCTAACAAAATCTCCGGCGCGCGGTACCACAGCGTCACCACCTCGTGCGTATATGAGCGCAGGGGCACGCCAAACGCGCGCGCCAGCCCAAAGTCGGCCACCTTCAGATTGCCTTCCTTGTCAATCAGCAGGTTCTGGGGCTTGAGGTCGCGGTGCAGAATGCGGTGTGAGTGGCAATAGCGGGTGCCTTTGACCAGCTGAATCATGAAGCGCTTAATCATGTCGGCGCCGAGTCCCACGCCGGATGGAATAGCCTCCATGTACTTTTTCAGGTCCATGTCCAGGAACTCGCAAACGAGGTACAGTTTGTGGCCGTCGGTATGCACAATGTTGAGTAGCGATAAAACGTTTTCGTCGTGCATCTCCTTCAGCAAAGAGATCTCTCGAATCGCTGTCGATGGAACTCCCTCATCTTCTGCCTCCAATCGAATCTTCTTCAAAGCAACCACCCGGTTATTATTCTTGATGTCGCGGGCCTTGTAAACCACACCATAGGTACCTTAATTTTGCAAAATGTTAGAACAAAACGTGTGTCTTGCGACTTGTCATCTTCAAGTTTACCCACCTTCACCGATTTTCTCAAGCTTAGTATAGTCCGAAAGATCTCCCATTATGATGTAGTGTCCTCTCAGGCTAAATTCTGTCTTCTTGGATCGTCTATTATTTTAACCGAACGTTTTTGAGGAGTAAGTGGAGGAGAAGAAAAAGAATGTGTGTTTTTGAATTTTATAATTTTTTTCTTGTGTTGTTGTTTGTTGTTTGTTTGTTGTTGTGGTAGGTGGGTTAGAAAGGGACATGCGCCAGACCCAACGCGAAACAAAACGCGCTTGGGGGTGACGCGCGACAATTTTACTCTCTCGAGATCTTTACCAACACTATATTATTTCACCTACATCTTCATTTTTATATTTATAAATCCAAACAAAAGACATGCTTTATTTCTGCTTGGCCAAACGCTCAGCCTTGCGAAGAGCACGCTTACGGATATCAGCGTGCATGTTGTAGTTGATTCCAATGGTCAACTTGCTCCAAACGCCAGCAGTGGCATTGATCCACCAGTGCATGAGAGCATGACTCCAGTAAGGCGTGGCAGTCGCATATCGCTCCTGGGCACCACCATGACCGGTTCCAGCGGTTCTGAGGGTGGCAGCCACAAACTGCTTGGGGTTGGGGATCAATGCAGAAGTGCGGCGGATCTTGGACATGGCGGAGGTGACCAAGTAGGAGAGTACGAACTGGACCTCAATGTTATCGCTCTTGAGCTCACGAGCAAGGGCGTTGCTCCAGGCCTGCAGGAAAGCCTTGGATCCGGAGTAGGTGGCAAGCAAGGGTGTAGGAGTAAGGCCGGAGAAAGAGCCCATGGTCAAGATAAGACCCTTGGGGATCTTGGGAGAAGCCTTGACGGAGGCAATAATCTTGGGCGTAAGGAGCTGAGTAATCTTGAGAGTAACCAAGTTGTTGATGGTGATAATGTCAGAAACCTCTTTCTTGGGAGTCTCCAAGAAGGGCACAGGAATAGAGTGGCTGATTCCGACATTGTTGATGAGAACAGTAACCGACTCGAGCGAGTTGACGAGATTGGCAAGGGCCTCGTAGTTCTCCTCCTTATCAGTAGAGACATCGAAAGCAAGGTACTTGGCCTTGACCTTGTACTTGGTCTCAATTTCCTCAGCAAGAGCAATCAACTTGGATTCAGTGCGGGAAACGAGAACAACGTTAAGCCCCTTCTTGGCCAATTGGTAAGAGAACTCTTTGCCAATGCCATCAGAGGCACCGGTGATAACAGCCCAGGCACCATTCTTGGCTCCGTAACGTTTGAACTGCCTGGATTAGCTTCAAAATCTTTAGCGACAAATTTGTAAACATACATTGGTTCCTGGAAGAACGAAAAGTTCAAGCAGCATCTGGGTGTAGCTAAGGGTGTTCAGCGCAACCTTGAACAGCCCGACCATAGCCAGCCCGACAACAAGCAATGTTGGAATGGGATAGTCCTCAGCATTCTCAGCGATGACTTCGTAAATGTACTCTACAATCTCACTCATGATTTCCAGTTAACGTTAAAAGTATAAAGAAAGAGAGGTTTCAATAGAAAAAACTTGTCTATTTCTGAAAGTTGGAATTTCAACATATGTTGGGGCCATGGTGGTAAGGGTTGATCTATAATTTCAACACCGAGGCAGAGACTTCATGTGCCTATTCGCTCGTCTCCAGGTTGCTGAGGCTCTGGTTTTATATTGTTGAGTTCAAGGGGAGGGTCTGGAGATTTTTATGGAGTAATCATATAATGTAAAGAAAGGGTAGGTTTAGTCGAGGGTACTGTCTGGCCATGATTTCACAAGCTCTTGCGTCATCCCATACCAGCCATACTACAAGGCTAGCTTTCTATAGGAATAGGTCATTCAGATAGTTGTCATAGACTGCACTAGCTCATTGAAATGGTTATAACTTGCTAACAGTGAAGCCTCCTTCCATGTTCTAGTATTGTGGCTTCATGTGAAAGCCACACCAGACTGTCGATATGGTACAAATGTGAGATTTCAGCCGTGGTTGCATTACAGGTCGGTACTTCGTACCTATAGTATTTTAAGTAACTTGTATGACATTTGTAATTCAGTATGGTCAAGTTCACCATGCAGAAAAGGTACCGCATGGCTAGAAGAAATGACGTTATCACAACTCCAAGGTCCAGGAAGCAGTTTGCAAGCCTGCGATAGATGACTTTCAGCTAGGCCTAGATATGAAAGACCCTGTATCACAAACGTCAAGGAGAGAGCTTGAAAGTCATCTATGCTGGCGTGATAAGACAAATCCGCAATGTTCAATGCTCAATGCTCAATGAACAAGCTGGTGGTACTATTGTTTGGGCCACTCTCAAGCCTCGAAAAGCCTCAATGAATCACCATTCCTCCGTCCGGATCTTTGTGGCGTCATTCACCACTACCATTCGACATGAATTGCTAATAACCCGTTAAGACCGCTCGAAGTACAATCACCGGTCCACGAGGATAACAGAAATCCTCCAGAAATGATGCAATTGTGGATATCACAATGTCTATAAAAGCAGGACCTTGAGACTCTTCAAACTTATCAAACACTTCAAATCATCTTCATAACAATGGCTCCAGTTGCAACTACTAAAGAATCAAATCAGCCCTCCAAGACTGTCTTCAAGGGCACCCTTGACTTCACTTCTCTTAGAAGCGTCGTCGACCAGCAAAAGACAGACGATACCGGATATGAGTTTGACTTTTTCAAGCCCACTTATCCTGATGTCAAGTGGGCTCCTCTCGAGCTGTTTGATACCGTTGACAAGGCCTCTCTGGCTGATCCCAACAACAACTACGCCAACCTCTTTCGAGATGCCACTTCGGTCACCCATCTCTCCCACAAGATCGGCACCGAGATTGTCGGTGTTTCGCTAGCTGACCTCGACGACACGCAGAAGAACGAGCTCGCTTTGCTGACTGCCCGCAGAGTTGTGGTGTTCTTCCGTGATCAGAAGGATTTGGATGTCCGCAAGCAGCTGGATCTGGGCCGCTACTTTGGAAGACTCCACAAGCACCCCACATCCGGTGTCCCCAAGGGCTCTAAGGACGGCGATCTGGATGAGGTGCTTGTGGTTTGGGCAAACCAGGACTCGTCCAACCATGCTACTCTCTCCAACACCAGACACTGGCACTCCGATGTCAGTTACGAGAAGCAGCCACCCGCTTACACCTCGCTTAAGCTGCTCAGAGGACCTTCTTCTGGTGGTGACACCCTCTGGGTTTCTGGATACGGCGTGTACGACACTCTTTCTCCAGGATTTAGAACGTACCTTGAGGGCCTCACTGCCATCCACTCAGCCAAGGAGCAGGCCGATGCTACCTACGCCAGCGGCAACCCTGTCCGTCGCGAGGCCGTTCTGACTGCCCACCCCATTGTCCGTGTGCACCCCGTCACTGGCTACAAGGCCGTCTTTGTCAACCCCGGTTTCACTCGCTCCATCGTTGGCATTCCCAAAGCCGAAAGCGATGCCATCCTCGCTTACCTCTTTGAGATCATTGCCACGTCCCAGCACGCCACGGTCCGCTTTAAGTGGAACGAGAACGATGTTGCCTTCTGGGACAACCGTGTCGCTTCTCATTCGGCCACAGCTGGTTACTTCCCCGAGCGCCGCCATGGTCTGAGAGTGACCGCTCATGGTGAGGTTCCTTACTATGATCCCAAGGGCAAGAGCCAGCAGGCTGAGATCGACGCTGCTTTTGGCCTCAAGACTGATCTTGACGGATCCAAGGAAAGCACCTACAAGGACTAGTTCTTCATATAAACTTTCATTGAATAAAACTTTTAAACTCGTTAACTAGTAAGAGGAAAAGAACTATCTCGTCCATCGTGAAGAAATAGACTCAAGTATACGCTGGTAGAAGTCTAGCGTAATTGACAGACTATTACATAAGAATAATGAAGATCCGGGTAATTTAATTTCACGTTTGTCATATCAAAGACTCCGATTAGTCAGTGGGACCATTATTAATAAAAACGTCATCACAGTCTTTTACTAAGCCGCCGATAATAGCGAAATCCGCTGCCCTTTATTTTTCCATTTTTTTTCCCTCCTTCTCTCCTGTAGCTCATATTCTTTCAATTATCTCTGAGTCTCAATACTCTATAACCCTTTGTTTTTTATTATTTCAATTTTATTTAGGTATGTTTTTGGAGGTCTTTGATGTGGACTAAGTTCATTAAGGTTACTCCAATAATTGACGTTTTGGTTCATGAACGTTGGGGTGGCTTATGAAAGCCCTTAGACCATTCACTGTCATCTTGGTAGTCATCGACCTGTCATCAAGTCATGTCATCAGTCTGTCATCATCCCCGGATAATCCTTGGAAGGTTCATGCCATGACTGGAACAATAGACAGGGCACGATGGGCCGAGAAACAGTAACACTTGTGGGTTTTTCAAAATGCTAACGCGATGCTAGGAAAACATGGCCATTCATCCTCATACTTACAACTGGTCCGGCGTCGATCCTATTGACGCCAACTCGAAAGCCTCCATTTTGGACTCTAGCACTTCTATCGACCCTAGCTTCAGCCAAGCTCAGCATGAGGCTGGTTCCGACGACGCGTCGTTCACAGGCGACCATGTTGCCCAAGCTGTCGCCACCGCCCAGCAGGCCGCGCGTCAAGCCAACAGCCAGGCTGCACATGGAATGAGCTCGCCCCAGTCTGGCGTGTCTGACACATCCATGGACCTGAGCCGCCAGGGCCGACCTCTGACAAACACAAAGCGCGCCCAGCAGAACCGTCAGGCTCAGCGTGCGTTCAGACAGCGAAAAGAGCTGTACATCAAGGACCTGGAGTCCAAGGTCAACGAGCTCAAGCAGAGCAAGGATACAATTGATGCTTTGAGACAAGAAAACATTCAGCTCCGTGACTACATTCTGGCTCTTCAGTCGCGTCTTATTGAACACCCCGGCGGTGTTCCTACTCCTCCTGCAGTGTACGCTCGCCAGACTGGTGATATTTACGGTCATCGCAAGAATGAAAAATAAATATCACCTAATGCCGTTTGTGTTTTCTTATTTAAATGTATGTTCCTTCATAGTTATTAATCAGTTTTGTGGATGTTATGACAATTTATATCTGAATTTCATTAGAACAACGTAGAGGAGTATTCGTGCTAACTTCAAGGGCTATTTTGTGAGGCCGATGGAACGGTCTTTGAGTGTCTGCCCATATTTCGTTGCCTGGCACGAGACGACTTGGAGCTTGATTTGGCCTGTGGCCGTTTTAGAGGGAGTTTGGTACCATTAGTGGGGGATCTCACCTTTAGTTCGGGTTCAGTGTGGTCGGCAGCAGTCGTCGTTGCTAATGTGTCAACAGTTTTGTCAACTGGTAAACTGAAATCCACTGACTTTACCTGGACCTCTGACGAAGCTGTGGCTGCTGGCCTGATTTCAGAAATTATTGATTTGGGCTCAATGTGATTGTCATCAGTCTCGGGTGGTGTCTTGGGCGGGGTCACAACAAGCTCATCTGCAAAGACCGGCTCTTTAGATGGTGACTTCTTGCTCGAAGTTGGGGCACTTACCTCAACTGAACTATCATCTGGACTTGGTGCACTCTCAACCCCCGAAGCAGTTGCTTTTGGCGTATCCTCAATTTCCTTTGACTGAGACACATACTGTCCCTTTTCGATATGCTCACGAGCTCTCTTGGTCAAGAGCTTTTCCAGCAGCATTGCATTTCTGGTATTGGCTTTGTAAATAAGCCCGCTAAGTGCACCCAATAACGGTGCAAATCCAAGAAAGAAATCAACAACAATGTTGAGCAACATACTCATCCATACTCCTCGAGGAAGCCCTTCATCCACTTGGCACGAAAGCTGAACGAGTGAAACGCTCAGGTACAGGTTGACAAGAACTCCTACAAGTGGAATAGCGCCAATCAGTGATGAGCAACCCAGTCGCCAGCCGCACATGGAGAACATATCATCCAAGTACCATGCTCGCCGAGATACATTTTTCATGATCAAGATGTCGTTGGGGGAGAGCCCTTCAGAGGGCAGTTGTTTTCGAATCTTTTTGGCCTTGATGTGCCCGTTTTTCTCGATTTCAACCTAGCAGCTGCGTGTTAGTACCTCACCCCGAGACGATTCAGCAATCTTCAACATACCATTTCATAGTACGGGTCTTCTGTGCCCAGGTACTTTTGGACATGTTTTCCTACATACTGGGAGGCAAATGATGTTAGTACTAAATACATGAACGCGATCTCGACATTTCAAAAACAGAACTGAAAATCTCACCTTTGTAGCTATTGGCTTCACAATAAACGACATCTTTAATGCTTCGGTACGGGCAAAAACAGCAAGAAGGAAAGAAAGAAGAATAAAATAAAAAGAGATTGCGAAAAGTTGATAACTAAATATTTTTGCAAACAAATACCCTGGCGCCCATTACAGTGAACATGAGAGAGATGATCAACTGAACTTGGGTGCAAAAGCGGGCACTATGCAAAGTTAATTTTTTTTCCTTACTGAGAAAAGACCCTCAGCATATTGCCATCAATATTACTACGTTTGGGGGCAAAATTTCATTTGCTCGTTCAGGGTTCTTCATAGAGAACTAAACATAATTATCAGATGTAAAGTTAAACAAAGTTGGCTTGTGATTTTTTTCAAGATTTTCAAGATTTTCAAGATTTCCAGAGATTGAAATTTTCAAATGTCGAAATAATTCAATCAAAGGCCTTTTGGTTGAGTACAAAAAACAAAAAACAAAAAAAAAAAGCACCAGAAAGGGTCGTTTTCACATGCATTTTAATGCATACTACTCAACCTAAGACCCTGCTCAGATCTCCGATTCAACAAAATCTCAATTTTTGATACTATGAACCACCATGAATTCTACATGTCTGGGGTATCACAAACGTAATAATAGATATTGTGTACTTTGCTGCTACTTGCACCATCAGTCAATGAATCAACGCTATAAGAATAACCACTTGACGTAATTGATTTTTAAATTAATTTCTCTTATAATGCTTCTTTTTCTCTGAAAACTGGACACCAGCTGCGACCATGTCCATAGAGCATGCGGATAACAGTAATTCAATTAATTCATTATGAGATATACGAAAATAACTTGCATACGAAAAGTGACTTGAGACGGCTTGTTGGCACAAGGATGTCCACTAACTTTTGCATTAAAAAACTCAATCCATGTTCCTGTATGGGACCAGCTATGGCATTGGACAGATACGTACATTTAAAAAACTAAAAATGCGCACAGGCACCATTTTGTAAACAGACGGTATCTTCCGATCTGTGTTTTTCATGTGAATTGAATGAATCAAAAGCTCCAAGTGTTCAATAATATCCAACTGCATGCATTCCGGTTCCAGGCGATCGATGGTATGACACTCGTATTTATCAGGGATGTCGAAACATCTTTAAATCTTTTGCTGATCTGAAATATGGCCAATTAGAATCTTCTGATAGCGAGCTGTTGTAGCAATAGTACAATTAAGTTCAGTAATCAAGCTATGTTTCAGGGCATGAAAATCAAAATATCAAGATAGAGAAGGTTTTGATGATCTCTTTCCGAATTATAGCTTCATCAAATATTTTGCAAGTAGAAATGCGAGTAAGAATTGATTCCAGTCATAGACAATGGACTCATTCACACTCAAGCATAATTGAATGAATAGCAGCTACACCTTCGTTCATATTCAAAGATCGATTCTCACAATTGAATTGAAGAAAAAAGGGCGTGGGAGAAGAACTTTTTCATTCCTTCCGACTTGATCGTCAGCTGCTGCAAACATGGACATTGGTCCTTTTGATCCTGGTCTATCATTCAAATAGAAAAGGGTACCCTTTATATAGCTAGAGACTCGAGCCCTTAACAATGCAATTAGTCGTTACTATTGCGCCAGCACAATAACATTTAGGCAAATGAGAAACAGCTGCTGTTGAACGCTAAGACTTGGGAGTCATCACCTCGCTAATTCTCCGCCGAAAAGAAAATATCATCTTAATCTTCGTCGTCAGCTTCACTTTCATCGTCATTGTCATCTTCATCGTCATCTTCATCGGCATCTTCATCTTCATCTTCATCCCCACGTCCAACCTCAACCTCAACCGCATCTTCATATTCATCTTCATCCTCAGATTCCCATTCGTTTCTGACTGAACCATGGCTGGTTAGCATCCACCTATCCTCGTTATCTAGGAAACGTCTCATAAAATCTTCAGGATCAGCAGTACTTTTGGGGAGGCCGGCCTTAACAGACATTAAAAGTGTGTTAATTCTCAATTTATCTTCAAAATCGTCTGTCTTGTAGTTATGGCCCTTAACATAGGCTATAAGATTTTCCAGTCTCAATTCGTCTTCAGGATTGGCAGCCTTAGATTTCATGGCCCTAAGATAGGTGCAAATTCCGTTTATCTTGGTTATCGCACTATTTCCTCTGTTTTTTTGTAGAGCCCATATTGACGGCTTTGGAGCACGCCTATTCTTCCTCCTCTCATCAGCTTTCTTATTGAGCAACTCTTTTACCTCTGGATTCCGCTGAAAGAAATTATCGAGCCAATGCACGCCAATCGATCGATCCTGACCAGCGAGATGTTCCCCAATCTTGCGGATTTGTGCACGGGTAGGATTGTTGCCAATTCGGAATTCGGTAAAAATCCAGCCGCTTAGATCGCTCTCAACGTCCTTGGGAAGGAGTTGAAGCGACTCAAAGGCTTCACTTCGCGATCGCCTACCACCCTGGATCCGGCCAGCAAGGGTTGAGCGAGGGATTCCAAAGGCCATGGCGACTTGAGCAATAGTTGAGCCATTGTTGACTTCTTCTATAGCTTCTTTGATATCGTCTTCACTATAAGTACGCATAATGAGCTGGTGTACAAATTGTAAGAAGATATGAATCAAAGTGAGGTGAGCGCGTCTTCCTGGCGATATTAAGCGTTGGGATCATCTATTCTCTGTGTATGGTGGTAAAACGTTACCCTGTTTGATGAGATTTGTAAACCTTTCAATTTCCAAACCTCCCATTTCTATTTCTCCATCTACTTGAACCCTTGATATTCTAAGGTTAAGGATTATTCAAGACCAGTATTACTAGATACTGGAAGACCTTTGCTGATTTAGTATTACATTTTCACTTGTAGTACAATATTATTTGGTTTATTGTTGTGGAGCGCCGCAACTTGAAGCTCTCTTCAGAAAAGAAACCGACCGCCACCAATGGATGCCGCGACAGTATTAGAACACTATGTCTCTGACTGTAAGTGAAACAGTTCCTCTATGTATCTATATTCTAACTTTCTAGTGAGCAATTTACCAGCAGAGATTGCGCATGTCTTGGAGGAAATACGCGACAAAGACATCAAGTTCTACGAAACACGAAAACGAATTCAACAGCGAGACAACCAAATTCACAAATTCATTCGAAACCATGGGTCATTAGCAGAAAATCCGAAAGAAAGTTCATATCCAAAGATACGGTCCGATTTTGAGAAGGCCATGGTCCTTCAGCAAGAAAAATGCGACCTTGCCAATACCGGATTGTATATTGTATCAAAACATCTAAAACGACTCAACGATGAAATCAAGCGACTAGAAAAAGATGGCATGATTGCTCCTTCTACAGAGGGTTTCCCACTCGAAAGTACTACCTCGTCCAGCCGGCTATCTATGGGTGGAAGATCTGCCAGAATGCTCTCTGGAAATGTGTCTACACCCAGTGGAAGAAAGCACGTTTCGCCTGCTCCAGGATCTCGAGGTACTACCCCTTCTGCTGGAGGTATGGGATCGGGGTTTGCTGCTACCCCGCTGGGGTCAGATCAGAGTGCAGTTGGAACACCGTCAGCACGTCCCACAAAGCGTCAAAAGCTCAACACTGGTTCTTCCATGGGCGCTGGTACCTCGACTCCAGTGGGAACGGGTATGCAAAAGTCTACCAGTTCTTCTAGACCCTCAGTGCGACTTGTGTCGCCTGGTACTGGAACTCCCATGACATTGAAGAGTAGTACCCCAGGTGACTCTGCATATGTAGACGAGAAGGGTCCACATTCTCCTTCAGCAAACACTCCGAAGTCTGCATCCTACTCGCGCAAGGATAATAAACTATCTGTAACCAGCGATGCCAGTCCCATAGCTGGAATTGATGGCGTCGCCAGTGCAGGTATGGAACCAGAAGATGAGATTTACTGCATTTGCCGACAAGTGTCTTTTGGTAATATGATTGGATGTGACAACCCTGAGTGCAAGATTGAGTGGTTCCACTACGACTGTGTGGGCTTGAAAGAGCCTCCTGACCCCAAGTCTTCTTGGTACTGTCCTGACTGTGCGCGTGAGATGGAGAGGAAGGGTAAAGAAGCAAAGGACAACAAGGAAACCAAGAAGAGAGGTCGTGTAGCCTGATCTATTTACATATTTCCATATTATTTATTTATTCATGATTATCATTTATTTGTTTTTGCGCATGCGTTCTTGTAGTCTAGTCAGTCCACGTAAAGAGGCCGGCATGAAAAACTCACACCTGATGTTTAGTCGATGCACGATTTTGATTTTGCCTTGAAAAAGAACGTCAAGTCTCACCTTCCTCACAACCAACAACTAAAATTGCAAATGACAGAAGAAATTGGTGCAAAAGTTCAGTCATTGAATATCAATAGCAAGGTCTCCGAGTCTTCTATTGGTATTCTCGATCAGTTCAAACTTGATACGTCAAACGCTCAAACAAAATCAGCAGTTGAAAAGGTAACAGAGTTGCTTCTGCGGTCCATCAACGACACCTCAGAGCTGAAGGCAGCGTGGGAAGCGATAACCAACTACAAGTTTCATTACGACAATTCAATTGAAACTAAGGTCTCGTCAGAGTTCCTGTACCTTCTGATTGACACTACAACAAAGATCAAAACCTCGTTCATCGATTTCATCAACTCGTACGATGAAAAGTCATTACATAAACTCTACGAATCACTCTTGACACATAGCGATAGATCATTCCACTCTCTATTGCTCTGCTTCTCGTCCATCAAACCTGCTTTTCAGCTGGATCTTGTCGATTTGGCACTTGAAGAACTGAAATCACAATCCAAGCACTCTCAGCTCACCCAGCTCCAGCTTGTTTCGAGGTACTATCTCCATCTCACAAAAGAAACACTTCCATCAATATTCGTTCGATCCAAGACAATATCGATTATATCCACTTTTGCTGATAAACGACTGGGTCATGAGTTGGTCTCACAAGTGGTTATGATCATTGCGAAGCTATGTGAGCTCGATGAAGACACCACTCAGCGCGATCTCATATCTGTAGTTGAAGACTATATTTTGGAGGACACCAACAATTCACTGATTATTGCGTTCTCACTCACTTCCGTTCTATTTCACATCAACTCTAACCTGGGCTTTTCAGTATTCACTATCGACAGCATTCTCAAGCAAGATTACGACCGAAAACATTTCCTCTCAGAACAAGTAGTTGTGGCTGCTTTGGAGCTACTTTCTGCTGCCTGTGTACACAAAGAATGCAGAGCTCAGGTCAAGTCCAATTTTCTTCCTATAGTCAAGCAGGCCTTGTCGTCGCCCAAGAAATCTGTTGTCATTTTGGCAGCTTCAATCTTGGTCAAGACAAACTACATCAAAGAAGGCAACCCAGGCGAAACCGAACAAGAAGATACTATGGACATTATTGCTTTATCGCTGATCTTTGAAGATGAAATTGCTACAGGAGAGAACATCAAAGTCAAAGATATTTACGGAGCTGCACTGGAAGGCCTGGCCTATACTTCACTTCTGCCTGATGTTAAGAAGCGAATCATTGTCAACAAGAGCATTATTGGTTCTTTGGTGGATGTCATTGGCAAGTACTACGATGAAAGCCCATGGGTGTTCTGTGCACTGAGCACCCTCGCAAATCTCACTGCCTATGCTCCAAAGGTATCAGCCGAACAACAGAAACTCAAGCAGCTGAGGGACTATGCCAATAAGTCAACTGGTGAGAAAGATGCGCTTGTTGAACCTGAATCTGTTGTTGCGCCCCGGTGTCATATTGTCCTCAATACTACAATTCTGGATGCCATGAGTAAGAACTGCCCAAGATTTACGCTAGTCAGTCGAAACACCGCTGCCATTTTGCTGCGAAATCTTGCTACTGACAAGAAAGATCGAGCTGTATTTGCACAAAAGGGTGGTTTGACTGTTCTTTTATATCTAATCTTGCCTTCCGATAAACCTGATCAGTTTGGTAACAAGCATAAAGTCGATGAGAAGCATCTTAATATTGCACTCAGTGGTCTTTCTCGCACTCTCATTTCCATTGATCCTTCTCTTGCCCTTTCTTCGAAGCTGACTCCTTCAGTCACAATCCTCCCTCTCATTTCACAGTTACTGAATGAAGCGTCTGATGTTCCTCTTTTGGACACATTTGAAGCTACGTTGGCCTTGACCAATGTTGCCTCTATTGATGATGGATGCCGCAATATTATTATCCGACATGGTTGGTCCAAGATCGAGACACTGATGACTGCAAGCAATCCCATGGTTCAGCGTGCTGCAATTGAGCTTCTATGCAATCTAACAGCCTCGCCTCTCTGTGCAGAAAAGTTTCTAGACAATTCTGCAGCTGCAAATAGCAGATTGGATGTACTCGCTGCCCTCACTGATCTGGAAGATCCGACCGCTCGCAGTGCAGCGGCAGGTGCATTAGCCATGCTCTCTGAATGGGGTCCAGCAGCAGGTATCATGAGAGCAAGTTCTAGACTTGTTGAAAGACTGTTGGCTATTGTGAATGAAGAGTCCAGTGATGACATCTTGATCCGAGCACTGGTTGTGCTCCAAAATCTTGTGGTTGCGAGCTCTAAGGAAAAGGCCAAAGACCCTAAGGCTTCCAAGTTCCTCGAGAACGTCAAGACTAAAGGCCTCCATGTTTCTCTAACAAAATTGGCTACACGCACTAAAGACCCTGATATTACGGATATTTCTTCTGAAATCTTCAAGACCCTCTCATCTTAAGTCATATTGATCATATATAGAAATCTCATCGCTTTACCCCTACCCATGATTTTTGCCAGTACATTTATCGTATTCAAGCCATCAAGACATATCTGATGCATATCTAACACACAGCCCAATTTCAGCCTTTCAACCTCACACTTTTTCATCCTTCTCTTTCATTCTTTTTAGAATACCCGAAATTTATCGACATTCTAGAAACAATGGCAAAATCAGGTGAAGTTGGAGAGTCTGATCTGGAACTGCAGCCTACAGCGCTTTCAGTAGGGGCTGGTCGAAGTAACCCAGTTCCTGCCTCGGAAACTAACGTCACAGCTACTGGAACATCGCCAGGTGGTAGGTTTGAATAATTTATAAGCAGCTTTTTTGTTTTTTATTCACTGAGACTAACCCTGCAATTAGATGATGCTAATGCAAACCCTCCTCCTCCTCCTCCGTCGGAGTTAGTGGCAGCCTGTCAAGTGGGTGATCTGGCGAAAGTGGAGGAGCTGATCAACAGTGGACAGTTTTCAGCATCGGAACCAGCTGCAGATGGTATCACTCCTCTTCACTGGGCAGCTATCAACAATCGCATCACAGTTTGCAAGTTTCTTCTTGACAATGGCGCTGCTGTAGATGCGAAGGGAGGTGATCTGCAAGCTACGCCACTTCACTGGGCTGCCCGTGGTGGACTTGTATACATCGTGCACTTGCTTATTCAGTATGGTGCTGACCCACTACGAACTGACTCACAAGGGTTTAATGCCCTGTTGCTGGGTGTGCACTCATCCAATGTTCTTTTAGTCATCTACCTGTTACACCAGGAAATCCCTGTCGATACTACTGATCCGGCTGGAAGAACTGCTCTCCACTGGGCTGCGTATCAGGGAGATGCCCTGACAGTTGACTCGCTACTGAACTGGGGCGCTGACACTAAAATTCATGACTCCACAGGGTTCACAGCCTTGCATTGGGCCATTGTTAGAGGAAGTAAAGCATGTATGAAGCGCTTGATCGAAGAGGGTGCAGATGTGCAAGCGACTTCGAACGAGGGCAAAACCACCGCAGTTATGGCCCAAGAAATGAGCACCATTCCTGCGTGGAATGCAGCTCTCAAAGAAACAGGGCGACTGCCTTCTGGAGCTATCAAACCAAGACTGCTATCTGCTAAGCATGCCAAAATCATTCTCTTCTTCGTCCCCTACATTCTGCTATTTGGAGTTTTTAACGCCTTTGCCCATCTCCCCTTTTACTTCTCGATCCCAATAAGTATAGCAATGTTTTTGGGTACGCTCAAGACGATTGGCCGTTTTGTTCTGCCCAGTGTTACCTCTGGCCCCCATGCCATGCTTCAGACTCCGTTCTACTCTGGAGTCTTTTCAGGCACCGCTTTCTGGGTTCTTGTACAATACTTTTTGTTCATTTTGCCTGCAACCCTGGGCCAGCGTTTCTTTATGAATTTGCTTTTTATCGCTGTTTTTGGTAGCACGGTTTTCTGCTTTTTCAGTGCCATGTTTATGGATCCTGGTATCATTCCCAGACTTAATGGTATCAGTGAACAACGCCGCGTTATTGACGAATTGATTGAGCGCGGAGAATACGACACTCGCCACTTCTGCATTTCAACGTACATTCGAAAGCCCCTGCGATCCAAGTATGATAGGTTCCTGAAAAAATGTGTGGCCAAGTATGATCATTACTGCCCTTGGGTCAATAATGTTGTTGGTGTCAGAAACCATAAGCGTTTCCTCATTTTTGTGCTTGGATTGATTGTCGGTATTCCCCTCTACCTGTCCTTGTACGCCAAATATCTTGATGTGATTCCTTCACCTCCAGAATCTACTTGCAAGGATGCTGCATTTGAGGGCTTTTGTCATTCTATGGAAGTTGATTCTTATGGCACTGTTTTGAGTATTTGGTCTGCCCTCCAGTTGATTTGGGTCTTCTTCCTAGCATTTGTCCAGCTGGTCCAAGTCTCCCGAGCCATTACTACTAATGAAGCTTCTAACCTACACCGTTATGGATTCATGGGCGCAGACGACTTCTCCAGTCTTCCCCCAGACCATGCTCACAATGCAGAAAGCCATGCTGGCCATAACCACAGTCACAGCCATCCCAAGCGCCGCTGGTGGACCCCGTTGTTCCGCCTGTTGGGCATTGATCAGTTCATCAGCACTGCTCAAGATACCATGGCGTCAAAACAAACACGCCGCAACTGGAGCGCCAGCAACCCTGCCGACATGGGCATTTTCCGAAACTGCATGGACTTTTGGTTTCCTAATGGAAACATGAACATTTACGAAGCTCTACCGAATGGAAGTGCTTCGCTGGGGGCTCAGTCAGTGGACTACTACAAATTGTGGGATTTCCCGGCGCAAAAGAAGGGAGGATACGAGCTGGTTGATAGCCAGGTATAGTTAGAAGAGAGAAGAGGGCTGGAACGAGATATAAAATGAACACGAGGAGATATAGCACATGTATTTTTGATTCAATGTTGCCATAGAGCAAGAGATTCACTTGATCATTAACATTGATGGCGGCTGGCCATCTCTTTATATTTCATCAGATAACTAATAGTACAAGAGTATGCTATTAATGCAGAAAATAAAAACAGATGAAATGCTAAACCCTGAAGCAAAAGAACAGATAAATAGAAAAAGACTCTCAATTTCATGGATGGGGAAGGACAGCCATGAGTGACATGAAAGGTTGAGAGCTCGAAATTAGTGAAAGGATAGAAATTAATTAAGGCTTCTCCTTCGATCTTGGAGACAAGTTGGGAGGAAGATAATGAGGATTAGATTGAGGAGGCATAGGTGCAGATTGTCCAGCAATCTGTGAAGGAGATGGATTTTGATAATAGCGAGTGGTTTGGGGTGATACTTGTTGTTGTGGTTGGCTGGGATAGGTCGGATATGGCGGATACGCAGGATAATAAGACGAGGGTGGGTAGGGCTGTATTGGGGGTAGCTGGTTATCACAGGGACACGGAGGAGACACATATTGATAAGGATTGCGGCCTTGATATTGATGCTGGTGCACCTGCTGAGCCCTGCTGTAGTTTGGCATATTGAAGCTGGTGCCTTGAGGATTAGGCGGATAACCCTGAAAAGGTGGTTGCTGATAATATGGAGGCGCATATTGTGGATGTTGAGCCGGAGGAGGCCTATAAAACCCTGGAGCTGCACCTCGCCCAGGTTTAGGCATTGCCGGGAATGGACCAGGTAGCTTAGGCATTGAGTATTTCTTAACCGAGACTGGATCAAAGGGGTAGCTCGCAAGTTTGAACTGCGAGAAAAGACCGCTCTGGTTTTGTGGTGGCTGAGATTGGTTAGCTCTGCGAGAACGCTCAAAGACTTCATTGAAGAGAGGAGAACTTTGGGTGTCTTTCAATGCCAATTCCGGAGTTGGGTCACATGTAGGTGACGGGGTTAGCAAGGTGACGTTGCTTGGTTCGTTTCTGGGTGTCACTTGGGGTTTTAAAGCAGAGACAGTGGAAGGAGATTCGGATGCTTCTGAACGCGGTTTAACTTCAAGCTCACCTGGAGAGTCAATGTCTCTGAAATCGGAGTTCTTAATGGCAATTTCAGAGCCCTGAGTATGACTATTAGAATTTTCGACATCAACACTAGAGCTCTCTTGATCCTCATCAACTTCAGGAATTTGATCATCGCCATCTCGGATTTTGCTCTTCTCATCACCATCTGGGATTTCCTTATGGTCATCTACTTTAATATCATCAAAATCATGGATATCAACATCAGAGGTCTCAGCATGGTCTTCAGTAGGATGAACAGAATCAGACTGAGGTGAAGACTGCGTATGTGCCGTTTTAATAACCTTTCGTTTGCGCTTGACAGTAGCTAGTTCTGCTTCATGTATGCGCTTAAGTCGTCTCTCCGTTCTTGGATCTAGTGATGAATTTCTTGTTCGTCTAGTACTGCGAGGAACAGGAGAAGACCTAGGAATGCTAGATATTTCTGTGCGAATGGTACGCTCAACTGGTTTAGTTTTAACTGGAGTGATGATAGGATATTTCACTTCATGGCGTCTAGCGGCTCTTTGAGCTCGATCATTTATAGACTTTTTGTGCTCCATAACTTCGTCTTCATGATCGGATTCTTGATCTTTTGACGATACGTGTTCGACAACCGCTGGCTCGGAATGCTCTCGTATCTCATCTTTAGTAGGAGGATGAAATTCGCCACGGGCTCCGACATTCTTCAAAGAGGTAAAATCCCATTCCCGTAAAAGCTCGATCTTTTCTGATGCGTGTTCTATCGAAGGCCAATACGCATTGTATAGAACCGCATGTCTGTGACACCTAGGACACATGCGTGTCGGCAGTTTTCTTGGCGCAATATTTTCGTTCGGACCAAAGAAAGGCGTAAAACAGTTCACGCAGTCTAAGGTTAAATTTGAATCATTTTCGATAGGATCCAAATAGTAAAAGCGCTGCATATCTTTAAATCGACGCAGAATTGAGAGCTTCTTGAGAATGTAATCTGTCAATGTGTAAATATCTCGGGCTTCTTTGGATAAGGAGCGGCAAACCAGTTTAAAGTCCTTTCGGGTGTTTGTGAATAATTCGTCATCACCTTCGAAAGAAAACTTGAACAAGCGGTCTTCCACGGCTATTCCAATCTGATCTGTTTGGCGTAATCTCAATTTCAATGGGACTTCTTGAGCAGGTCCAGCATCTGGTTCAACACTTGGAGAGGGAGTCGTTAGCTCCATATCCTGCGAAAACGGTGATTGGACAGGTGTTCCAGGAAACGAATTATCACTAAACTCTTGTCGGTCATCTGTTACTACAACATTTCTTCGAGGTGATTTCCTCCTCGCAGGCAGGGCTTTTGTGTTGATATCATTAGGCTCTTCTTCTGGTGGAGTCTCTGTTGGTGATTCGAAACCGTTAACCCTGCTAACCTCACAAGAGACGCAACAGCATTCCCTGTTGTTGTCGCCGAAATAATTTTTGGCGTAAGCGACTGTAACCTCTTGCCCAGGGTATATATCCTTGATTGCACGTAAATAAATGTGTTTTCCTCGGCGAGAAAAGGCAGAGTTTGGGTTGCAGTCGTGGTTGACAAACCTTGCCGGGCCGAGTAATAGATTGGAATAACCATTCGGGGTTTGGATGATGGAAAAGTCGGTTTCGTCTTTAAATGATTGATCAATCTCATCTTCGAGCTGTGCTAGCCAGCCTTCGAGATATGCTATGGGTTCACCCTTGGGGATCATATGGCGTGAAACCACACACCCTTCCAATTTTGTATCCTGGCTTTTTTCCTTGCGGCTAACCTTCTGCGAATACCTGTCTGTAACATTGATCTCAAACTTGCAAGCAGGCTGATGCATTTTCAAATAGAGTAGGCAATAATGCATGAATAATAGTTGCCTATCCCTGCCAAATTTTGACAGAAACCGTTTAATTCCTGGGAGGTCAATAAATGCAACGACTGCTTGGGGAAGAGACTTGACATCACACACAACATGTTGAAACAGAATTTCCAGAATAGCTGGAGTCTCGATGTTACGTATTGGCTTGTAGGGAAGAACTTTTCTTGTGAGGGACCAGTAATGAAGCTAAGTCGGGGGGTTAATAAACTGCATATTTCAGCTTGCAACACATGGATACTAACTTTGTCTACAAAGCAATCGGTCAAGAGGTCGTCAAATGCTCCGAGATCTTGGTAGTTTATTTGGTCGATTTGTGCCTTTTTATGGCTCTGCAGAAATTCGTCGTAGATGTTGATTTCTTTCCTTTTGGTCGGGGTCATAGATGGGTTTTTATGCCTATCGGTGTTGACAGGAGTGCTCGAGGCAGACCTAGAGGAGCTGCGAGTTGCTCTGAGATTTCGTCCAGTCATGATATGAAGAAAAAATTCGAGAAATAGACAGGAGAAACCACAGCACAAGGAGGTTTAAATAGAAAGCATATCACCAGTCGAGTTGACAGAGGAGGGGATGGGAGTGAAATGCTGGCTGGAGTTTTACCATAATCTGAGACAATAGAGTTTGAGGTCCCAGTACTTTTGGTTAACGTCTACACATGGAAGCCCAAAGCTCGCACTTGATTTAGCCTTTGAATATTGTTTCAGTTCAGGTTGCCCTGGTGTTTTAATAATAATAAAAATGGTGTAGAAGGAGAAGCGCCAAATCCGAGTGGAGACTTTTGGTCTGTCTAGAATCGATATGGAATCTTTCCTTTACAGGTAAAATCTATAGTTGGGCCAGATGGACCTAGCCCTAATAGCTGTTGAGCGTATACAGGTGCTTTACGTCACACTTCTCTGAAACTGATTCATTGATTTTGAGCACCACTCTCAGTTCATCCTGCCCAGGAAATAGCGAAAAAGTTGCGCATAGCTGACCTGAAGACTCAAGACAGCTGGTTAGATACTTGTTGCTCACTGACAGGTTTATGATTGTATTTAAAGTAGAAGCACGGTCCTAGAGATAGAATTGAATCATGGACGCGCTCACAGAGGTATTGAATGCGCCCCAACATCGAATAAGCCAGATCGCTAACAGAAACAGTCTCAGAAGGCCGAGCCCGTCATGGTGGATTATAATGCGAAGCGTATCAAGTTGCGGGACTTGAACATGAGTGTTTGGGATGGCAATGAAGGTGAGAATGACCCCTCAGAAGATTGATCCATATTAACAAAAGTAGACGTCTTTCCTGTGGCGGAAAAGCTGGATCCAAGTTTAAAGAAAAACATTGGATTTATTCGAAAAGTCAGAGTTTCTTTAAATGAGAGCTCGTTGCCTTCGCTGATGAGTGACATCTCGACGATTTCATTGGTGAAATATTTATCCGAAGTTATTGGAGGCCTAACGGAGGGTTTGACGAAATGCAAATCGACATCTGATCTTTTCGCTGGTGTCGAAGTTTCTTCAGCGCTGTTTCAACGATTTGGAGTCGAGTTCGCTGGACCTCTGCTGTCGAATATGTTGCGCGGAGTCGCCAATCCATCGAAAGCCAACCTTGCAACACTGACTGCGGAGGAAAGAGAAAGAGAGGCCAAGACTCGTTTAGAACGACAACGCATTGTTATTAGAATTATTATTGAGCTTTGGCTAGTAGGCGTTTTCAAATCGACAGCGGATGTGCTTGATTACGACATTCCCGGCTTTGCATCTGTTCGCAACACTGGCGGTATCATTGATCCGCCCCCTCTTGCTGCATTGAAAGAGATCTTGAGTTCAGATCTCATGTCATTTACACCTGTTTCTATCGCAATCATGATCATCAAGGCTTACGGGGATGTGCTGCTAGGCAACGCGAGTTTGACCAATTTAAATGAGACTACGCCATTGGTGTTTAGAGATGTGCAGCTCAAGTTCCGCAAGGTTTTTTCTACATATGCCACCGCTATGGAAACTCGAGTGCGGGCCAAGGGTACAAAATTGATTAGCATGGAAAACTATAACGAAGCTACGTTCTTACGATCTGGACGGGTGCGAACGGAATTGGAGACAGAGTACAATACTTTGATGGAAGAGGCCGAGGAGATGTTGAGCAATTGCAAAGACCTGTTTGCGGTGTTGGACCTTCAAATGGGCCGGATCACGCTCACTAGTAATAAAACCATGAAGGATTCGGAAGATAGTAAAGGAGACTGGGAAGATGATGCTGAACGACACTTTTATGAAGATATTGTGAACTTGGTTCCACGAAAAGAGGCAGAGACTCCAGTGGAAGAGCCAAAACCGGATGAAGATGCAGCTTTGCTCAAAGCGTTGGAGGACTTGAAATCAGTCTCTCAGGAAAAACAGGAAGATGGCGAAACAGCAGAGACTGGTAATGACGAAGAGTTTTCATACAAGGAATCGTCTGAACTTGGGCCAGCAGCTGTTACTGACGCAGAAGAAACAACAGTCAATGGTGAAAAACTGCAAGAGATTCTGCTTACACTCACAAACTCGCCCTCAAAAGAGGTGGTTGATCGGTGCGCATTGAATTTCACATACGTCAACAATCGGGCGTCGCGCAACAAAGTTCTCAATCATTTCATCAACATGCCTATTGGCGAACAGCATAAACTCCCGTTCTTTGCCCGGTTTATTGCAACGGTGTCACCGCTATGTCCTAAGCTGGTGAGCGGCATCTTGGCTTACCTGAGCCAGTACTTTAGATATGTCATGACGAAGAACGTGCAAAAGTTGTATCTTACGCGGCTTTATGTGATGAGATTCTATTCCGAGTTGATCAAGTTTGGCTTGGTGCCGAAGAAGGTGACTTTCCATCTGCTCCATGCGTGTATCATGAAACTGAGCCATTTTACGATTGAGATGCTGTGTCATTTACTGGAAGGCTGTGGTCGATACCTCTACAGAAAGCCTGATACGAATCTGTTGATGGTCAAGTACCTTGAGTTTCTGAAAGAGCAAAAGGCGAAAAGGTATATTGGAATTGAGGATCGCGCAATGCTAGCCAACGCCCTTTACTACGTCAATCCTCCACCAGAAATCAAGGTCGAGAAGAAAGTCCGCCCTATCATTGAGCAGTACGTGCGAAAGTTGATTTACGTGGACTTGGATGAAGATACTGCGGTGCACGTGTTTTCGCAGCTTGTGAAATTAGACTGGAATGACAAGGAGACGTTTGTGGCGCTGAAAAAGGTGTTTTGCAAGATCTGGAAAGTCAGGCAGGGCAACATTGGGCTGATGGCCAGGTTTGTGCAGTCGCTCAAACCGTTTTACTATTCGTTCAGTGTGTTTATTGTGGATAGCGTGCTGGAGGATATTCGAGTAGGCATTGAGCAGGGAGGGTACAAAAACAATCAAAAGAGAATCTCGCAGGTCATGTACCTGGGCGAGCTGTGCAACAACAAAATCGTGACATATCCAGTAATTATGAGTACCCTGTACTTGATCCTGACGTTTGGGTACCCCAATAACCAGCCTTCGCCGCTGGGATGCCCGCTGGACCCGAATGACGAGCTGTTTAGAATTAGACTGGCGTGCAGTTTGCTGGATAGCTGTGGCAAGGAGCTGAACCAGATGGATAGCCAGGCGCCTTCTAAAGGTATTGGCAGGGAAATTGATATTTTCATGTGCTTTTTGCAGTATTTCATTCAGTGCAAAAGAGGCATGTCGGTGGATGTGGAGTTCCAGGTGCGCGATACGTTCAAGCTGATGCGGCCCAAGATGCCAATTTTCACTTCGCTGCAGACTGCATCACAAGGGCTGCAGATGATGATTGCAGGCCAGGAGCTGGTGCCAGAGGCAAAAGAGGCCGAAATGGAGAACGCCGAGGAGGAGGACGAGGATGAGATTGAGGACGAAGATATTGATCGAAACGCAGAATATGTTTTGCCAAAGGAAGAAGTGGCAGAGGAGAGTGAGGAAATGAAGGAGCGCCGGTTGCGGCGAGAGGAGCGGACGCGGGTCAAGAGGGAGGAAAAAGAAAACAAGCAGGCGGTGGAAGACTTTGAGCAGGAGTTCCAGTTGCTGATGCTGGACCGGTTTGACTCGACAAAAGCTAAGCGAGGCACGTTCGATGCCCCGATTCCGAAAATGAGGGCCCCCGAAGTGACCTACGTACCGAGGCAGGGTGCCGCGCCCAAAAAGCTCGATAAGGTTCAGTACACGTTCCTGACCAAGCGCGCCAACAAGCAGGAGGTGCGCCCGCTGGGCCTGCCGTCGGAATCCAAGTTTGTGGCAGCCGTTTTAAAAGAAAAAGAGGAAAGGTGGAAGATGCAGGAACGTATTCGCAATATCGTGCTGAGGTACGAGTCAGATACAGCTCAAGCGGAGGATGAGCAGAATGCAGAACCTGAGCTGCAGCGCATTGTGCAGAGAGAGCTGCCGCGCAGGGGCCAGCTGTGGACGAAACCAGCCAAGAAAGAGGACGTCAAGCCTGAGGAAGCACCTTCTTCTTCTACTACTTCTTCTTCTTCTAAGGTAGGATAGTGTAATGTTATAAATATAAATAGTATATCGAATATAGAGAGAGACTATAAAGAAGGAGGCAGTTTCTGAGAAACGTAGATGACTAGAATTGTGATATCGTCGGGTTTGCCGCCCTTGTACTGGATCCGCATCTCGCGCTGGACTTCTAGGGCAAACGGGGTGACCTTGTTCGGGTCCAAAGCAGCAGTGCGGGCCGCTTTTACTAGCTGGGCCGCCAGCGCACCCGCTGCCGTCGCAGACAAATGACTATGCAACGACGGCGTAAACTCCTGCTTATCTGTCGTCGTCGCCGGTAACCGCGCCCACACCTGTTGCCTCACCATCGCATCCGTCACCATCTGCAGCGCCTCCCCGGTTCCCACGTTATCCCAGAACCCGTCCGTCGCCAGCACGACTACATCACCCTGCCGCAGCTGGAACGACGAGGTCACAGCATCGCGCGGGCTGTCCCGAATATGTTTCGACGCCGACTTGGGCAGGTTTGCTTCAAAGTCGCTTAGCGCGGGCGGCAGGACAGCGAGCTGGAAGGGAGTGTTGAATGCGTGGACTTGGGGTTGGCTCTGGCACGCGATGGCGCCGGCCCGGAAGACGGCAAACCCGCTATCGCCGAGGTTGGCAGCGTGCAGTGTGCCGGTTGAAGTCGAGAGTACCGCGACGCAGGCCGTGCTTCCGCCAGCTGCGATCTGGGCTTGGTCGATCACATTCTGGTATGCTTTTTCGAGCAGAGCCCTCGGCGACGGCAGCTGCGTCGAGCTGGGGTTGTACGGCGCTGGTGCTAGTGATGCAATGCCATCGGTACTGGTGCTGGTCGTTGCAGCAGGTTCTGGTGCGGTTTCGATCAGGTAGTTCGTAAACAATTGATGCATTTCATCGCACAGAGCTTGACTAAACGCGCTCGGGTCCACTCCAATCTCAGTCCACCCGCCCACGCCGTCCGCAACACCGACCGCAACGCCGCGCGGCGCGTGGTCCGTCGCAGTATAGAAAAACGAGTCCTCGCCCGAGTTGGGCCTCGTCAGTTTCCTCGGATTCTGGACTTCAGGCAACCCCAACTCGACCGGCGGCGGTCTTGCACTGCTGGCCTGGCCTGGGGGTGATGACGGGGTGGTGGTCGTGTTTTTTTTAAGCTGTCGCAGGAGGGGCGGTGTCGGGGGGTGGGCGGTTCTTTTCTTAGCGAGATAAGCTTCTGAGATGGTGTACTCGAACTTTGCGTTTCGGGGCACTGTGCTTGAGATGCACCGATGGGCGATTGCGATTGCGGGAGTGGTAGTGGTGCCGGGCTGGTTACGACATGAAGACGCCAGGATACGGGGCGGTATTCGCATGGTCCTAAGCCGCCAATTGTTGTGTGTGGTGTATCAAAAGGGTGTAGGAAGATAGAGCGATGATGATTGTGGGGAAGAAGTCAAGTCTCGATGGTTTTTGTTGTCTGGCTGCACTAAACCGTTTTGTATTATATGCGGACGGGATCTGCTTTAAAATGCCAACTCAATCATAAAGATCTCTAGATATGGCTCGGTCTTGAGATGCTTGGTTCACCGAGTGGTTTTTTGTTCTGTTGTTCCTGCTGCTGATAATATGAGGGGCTTGATAAGAGTATGGTAAGGCTGTTTTGGTTTATACTTTGGGTTTCTCAACAACATTTTGGCTTCTGCTTCTGCCTATGACGTCTTTTGATTTAAGACTTAGACCAAAACAACATTTAAGACTTGAGCCCCACCATCATCCACAGATCTCGGAGATATAGACCTATATCTCATCTCATCGTAAATAAGACCACTGCCACTGGTGTAGAACCTCTCCGTGTCTATCCGGCCACCCAACATAACACGCTGGGTACCGAGTCAAACACCTTTTTTTTTCCGTTTTTTTTTCCTTTTATAGAGTGGTAGACAACCCGGTAGGAGGTGGTTTCTAACTAAGGTGGACAGCTGCCATATGGTGTTCTGTCGCCTGAAACAGGTAGTTGCCGGAGACTGACGACTGTTCATTGCTGGCTTTTGCTATAGCTTTTTGCTCTGGACTATAGTGGGCTAAAGTGATAGAAACCATTGCAACGTATTGGTGGACCATCCATGAGCTCAAAGTGGAAGACAGTCCGTCTCCTTTTTTAATGGTAGGTCTAGGCCTAGGCTGTGAACCAGCCCACAACCAGCCCTTCGCAGCTTTTAGCAGCCTGCCTTTTGGAGCCGAGTGTCCGTACGTACGTAGTTGACAGATGAGTCAAACATTGTAAGCTATATATAGGGCGATTTGAACATGCATGCAGAAAAACAGCTGCTTCTGAGTTAACCATACTCCCTCTTCGACGTTAACGTTTCAAAGTCTACTTGACTATTTCACGGAATTAAATTTTTCAAATTTTCAAAGAGAGTTTTTTTGCTTCTCAGGTACTTGAATTTGATTAGTATACAGACTATATATGTATGTATGACGGCTGTTGGAAAACTTTAGAATTTTTTCGGTTTTGGATTTGCTTAAACAAGTATTGACTATATTGAACAATGAAATAACGGGTTTTTGTAATGTATGCTAATATGGTAGGTACCGTACCGTATACCTTCTTTTCTTTTGATCGGCTCTTTTATAAGCTTCCAACGTTAACTGGTTTCACTTCGCTTTGCATGGCTCTGCGTATATTTACCTTTCGCTGCAGCTGCAAGACCTGGCTTGACTATAGGCTAGCGCAATATTGTAGCTAGACTGTGAGAAGAGGTCTCAACGTCGCTAAGAAATCCAGCTCTTGAACAACAGCGACGCATTGGTGCCTCCAAACCCAAAACTATTCGTAAGCCCATACTCCAGCCTCGCGCCCTCCTTGGGGGTCTGAGCAACCTTGGCCACGTAGTTACACTCAAGTCCTTCCTCTGGGTTGTCCAAATTAAGTGTTGGCGGCATCACATTGTCGTGCAGCGCTTTAACGGTGAACAGAGCTTCAACAGAACCGGCTGCTCCAAGCAAATGGCCAATTGCGCCTTTGGTCGACGAGATTGAGATGTCAGCGGGACTGGCCTTGTAGTAATCCGCCTCTTTGTCTGTCGTGTCCTCAGAACCGCACAAGAGTCGTACAATGGCGGCATTCTCAGCCACGTCGCCCAGTTTCGTAGATGTCGCATGTGCATTAATATATCCTACGTCCCGTGGCTTCACTCCAGCAGACTCTAACGCCATCCGCATCGACCGGAATGCACCGTCACCAGTCTCTGGCGGCGCCGTAATGTGGTGTGCGTCCCCCGACAAACCGTAGCCAACCAGCTCAGCGTAGATCTTGGCTCCACGGGCCACTGCGTGCTCAAGCTCCTCCAGCACCAAAATGCCAGCTCCCTCGCCCATTACAAAACCAGCCCGCCCCCGGTCAAACGGCCTTGACGCCTTGCTCGGGTCCTGCTCGGTCGACAACGATTTGGCGCGAGCGAAACCTGCCAAAGCTAACGGGTGCATGGTCGCCTCAGCCGACCCCGCCACCATCACGTCCGCCATTCCTGATTTAATGAAATTGCCGGCATCCCCAATGGCATGCGCACCCGTCGTACACGCCGTCGCAACCGCATGGTTGGGGCCCCGAAACCCATTCAAAATCGAGACCTGGCCCGCTGCCATATTGTTAAGCAGTCTCGGAATAAACAGCGGCGACACTCGCTTGTACCCCTTTTCGTTAAAAGCCGTCACATTCGCCACAATGTCCTCGAACCCGCCAATGCCGGACCCTACACACACGCCTGTTCTCTCCTTGTCCCTGTCAGTGGCAGGCACCCATTTAGCGTCAGTAAGCGCTTGGCTCGCAGCGGCGACTGCGTACTGTGCAAAGACGGGCACTCGTCTCAGCGTGCCCTTGTCAATCCAATCTAATGGATCCCACAATCCATCGTCCTTTCCCTTGCCAGCGCTGGCCGGAACAACACCGCCGACTGTACATGGGATGTCAGGATGCTCTTTGAGGACCGTTTTCTTGAGCGACACAATTCCAGATTTGCTGGCCAGTAAAGCGGACCAGACGTGAGGGACGCCGACGCCGAGAGGAGAGACAATACCGAGGCCGGTGACTACTACTCTGCGCATTGCTTTGATGTGTATTTTGTATGTATGCTGTTGTGATTTGATTTTTGTGGGGGATATTTTGCCTGCGTAGTTACTGGGCAATAGTGAAATTTTAGATCAATTGTATGTGGAAAGACCAAAGTATATAATTACATAAGCACTGTACTCATAAGTGCGGCGCAGTTTCAAAATTACGCCAGTTATAAATCTGTCCCCTGACTATCAATGTTAATCTAAGCTTATAGCTATAGGCGAACAGGCCGATCGGCCCAACGGGGCATGCCCCGTGAGCCTGAGATCCTTAGACCTCTCTACCGGTGTGACTAGGTAGACAATTTCAGTCCGATGGTAAAAAAAAATACCCCGCCACGACTACATGATTTAGTGTCGGCGTTTTGATATCTAGTATTAAAATTAAAATTAAACAACCCACCAACCGATAGCTTCAATATTGTTCCACGGTCATTTACACGAATAGGATTCTTGTTTACGAGATCTTTCGTGCGTAACTGTCAAAGTACGGCCGGACCTTGCTCACTTTTAATTGTTATCCAGCCAATCACATTTGGTGTATAGGCAAGCCGGTGGCATATCCGGTGGACCCTTTGGCAAATCCGGTGGAACCCTGACATATAACCCTTGCCCATATTGTTTAAGCGTACTTTAGGTTTTTTTTATATTGGGAGAGAGACCAGGGGGTGAGGCTGACTGATAGTGCAGGGTGAATCCGTGAAATCAGGGATTCCGCGGCCTGCCGACGGAGATACCGCTGGAGTTGCCCGATTTCCGGTGGGTGAACCGCGTTATCAGTAATCTTAAATCTCCAAAAGTTCACCAGATTGACTTTAGCCCTGGCATACATGGGCCTTGAAGAAGCGCTTTCGAAGGCTCAAAAATCAATGGAAGCCAAGGAACAGGGGAGATGGAAGGGTATACGACAAACAATCAAAAGAAGGGCGGAGTCTCTTGATAGTGGCCTTGGCTTTGAAGCCATTTACTTTCCATTGGAGAAGGCCGATGATTTTTTTTTTTTCTATGTTGTATTTTCCTTTTTCCTTTTTTCAACTCTTTACTTTTGTCCTATAGACGTTGAATGTCAAAGACAGAAATTCAGGAGGTGTAAAGTCGACTTTAACAGCTTACTGTATATCGGTTTTCGGGTTGTGATTGGTTGAAAGTACGACAAAGAGTAGATATGGACTTATGAGAGCAAGTTTTTATGGTGGTTTTGAACGACAACTGAGGATCATTGAAATCTTTTACTGATCTTTGAAGAATTCATGATATCAAGACCCGGCCTGTTAACCTGTTAACCTGTCAACCCCAAGGCCCAAAGGCCAAAGACGCCAATGGCCCAAAGGCCCAAAGGGCAAAGGCCCAACGGGGGGGAGTCGCCGGTGATAATTTATTTCTTATCAGTCACAAGAGCAAAATGGACATACATACATAGTATGGACTGGACATAAAATTTTGTTATAATTTCTTTTTAATTGATTTTGTCTCGTTTTGTATATGAAAAACCTAAATAAAAATCTGTCACCTATACAATGTAATGAAGAAAAAAAAGAAATTATTACAAAAAATTTATTAACACGGGAAACTAAAACAACTTCCATCAATTGACTGAACCAATTCAATTGCAATCAATTTCGTATAAATACATGGCCATCTGGATCAAAAATTTTCATTTTTTTTTTCTCTCTCTCTCTCTCCATCCTTCTTTCTCTCTCTACAAAATCATTCAACCAACTTTATCTTCTTGATAAATACACAAGAAAAAAGAAAACAATGGATCCTGAAAAACAAATCAAAGTAGTCGCAGAGGAAGAATCTGTCGAGTCCATCTCTGGCGAAGTCCAAAAGGAAACTGGCTTTGCTGCCACCATCAACCGCTTTGGCGAGTCCCTCTCTGCCGAAATTAAAGGTATTGAGCGTATCTCTGAAGATGAGCGTACCGACGAGTCTCTTTGGAACGCCGCTAGTATGTGGTTTGGATCCAACATGGTTATCGCTACCTACGCTTTGGGTGTGCTGGGTGTCGGTTTGTTTGGCCTGTCATTCTGGCCCGCTTTCTTGACAATCGTCTTTTTCAACGTGCTGGGTTCGCTTGCCCCGGCTTTCTTTTCGACCTTTGGACCTAGATTCGGTCTCAGACAAATGATTCTCACAAGATACTGGTTTGGCTGGTGGGGAGTCCGCGTCTGTGCTTTCTTCAACATTTTGGCTTGTATCGGTTGGACCGCCGTCAACACCATTGTCTCTGCGCAAATGCTGCACACTGTCAATGATGGCAAGCTTCCTTCCTGGGCCGGTGTCTTGATCATTACCTTTTTGACCATCATCATTACCTTCTTTGGTTACAAGCTGGTCCATGCCTTTGAGAAGTACGCTTGGATTCCTAACTTGACTGTCTTTTTGATTATTGCCATTCAAATGGGCCGCTCCCACGCCTTCACCTACGGTACTATGGGCTCTGGCGCTACCGAGGCCGGTGCTGTTCTGTCCTTTGGTGCCACTGTCTTTGGTTTCGCTACCGGCTGGACCTCTTACGCCGCCGACTACACCGTCTACATGCGCCGCGAAAAGTCGCGCATTCGCATCTTCTTGTCCGTCCTTGGCGGTCTCAACTTCCCTCTCATCACCTGCATGACCCTCGGTGCCGCCTGTGCTACTGGTACCCTTACCCGCCCCGAATGGGCCGACAGCTACAAGAACGACGGTATCGGCGGTCTGCTGTTTTCGATTCTGGTCACCGACTCTTTGCACGGATTCGGCCAGTTCTGCATGGTCATTATCGGACTTTCTACTATTTCCAACAACATTCCTAACCTGTACTCACTTGGTCTGTCGGCCCAGGCTTTCTGGTCTATTTTCCACAAGGTGCCCCGTATCGCCTGGACCATTATCGGTGGCCTTATTTCTCTTGCCATTGCCATCCCTGCCTACCTCTACTTTGAGCAGGTCATGGACAACTTTATGAACCTGATTGGGTACTGGCTCGCCATTTACACTGCCATTGCCCTGTCTGAGCACTTTTTCTACATTGGCGGACTCGACAACTACGACATTGAGGCCTACCTTGACCCTAGCAAGCTGCCCCCTGGTATTGCTGCCATTTTTTCGTTTGCCTGCGGTGTGGCTGGTGCCATTCTGGGAATGAGCCAGGTGTGGTGGACTGGTCCTATTGCTAAGAAGATTGGCGAGTTCAGTGGTGATGTCGGCTTTGAGCTGGCATTTGCCTTCTCGTTTGTGGTATATAACTGTACCAGACCTTTTGAGAAGAAGTACTTTGGCCGATAAGCTTTCTGCCCCCATCCCTTGGCTACATTGTTTTTCTTTTTTCCTTTTTTCTATTTTATTTGTTACTTTTTTTTGATTTCCATAAATATTCTTATCTCTCTTGCAGTTTTTTACTTTTTTCATGCCTATTACCTGATGTTGTTTATTTTTTGTTATATATATCCGAATAATTAAAGAATTTTGTTTCTATATCTATTTTATGGAGTAAATTTTACTTATCTGGCTCTCCTATCAACAGCTGCAGCTGCCATGGGGAAAACAAATTCTGCAGAAAAAAAAAAAAAAAATTGGCGTGGGCCATCAATAACATGTTGTTAATAGTTGATAAAAATCTTTGAAATCAAATCTAGCAAATTACAAGTCAAGATGCGTATAGGCCGACTAGTATTAAAACTTGGACTTATTTTGCTCAAACCTATTCTCGCATAATTTGCATCAGAATCTTTTTTTCTTCTTCTTCATTCAAACATTCATGAATTCAAAACCTGTTGCATTATGTTCTACTATCTATATCTATAGCAACGGCGTGTACAGGAATGTTGTTAAACAGCCTTCTAGAGCTCTTCTTTTTCACTTTTACTTTGGATGGCTAGCTATAGTGTACCCATCACGAACCGAGATAGTAGATGAGAGAGAATTCATAAAACAATTTAAGAAGGAAGGAAATCGAATTAATGGAAGATGAGGGCGGCTGTATCATGCAAGAAGTAACTCAAGCCAAGACCAAGACCAAGACCAAGACTTCAGAGACTTCAAAGGACCAAACGACCAAGAGCTAAAGTCAAAGTCAACCTAAAAAGAATTCTAAAAAGCTAGAAACAAGAAGACTCATTTGATCTCAATATCTTATCACTTTCATCTTCTACCTACCATATCTAGGTCAAAGGTGAGAGGAGAAAGGAAAAAAGCAAGCACTTATACTTAGATATAGGCTGGCCTATCAGACAAATGTCAGCCCTGTTAGTTCGCATATCGCGGTTCTTGTTTTAACAGATAGGCCCTATATATCCCAAGACAAGACCATATAGGTCTATGTGTATATATTATAATCAAATATTGGCTAACTCATCAAAAACTGGTGAACGAAAAGTTGACGCTTTTTTATAAATCTTCTGTCCGTCGTCGTTCGTCGTCGTATACTAGTTGTCGTTGTCTCCCCTAGCTAGGCTTAAATTATTATTTTTTTTTTTCGGTCCAGTTCCACCTCTCATATATAAGCCCTCGTTTGAGAATACCCCAAACAGCAACTATATAGTACTATAAATTCCCAGATCATGAATTTATATAGCCACTAATTATATAATGGCTCCATCAGCCACAGTTATAGATATCTATAGCTGGCCACCGGCCCAGCCGAATATATATATTCGTGCACAAATAAATTTTACAAAAACAAAAACCTTACGAAACGTCGTTAGAATGCAGGTGCCAAGAACAGGCAGGTTGGAGAGTTTTACCATGGATGGTTTAGGTATACACTAGTGTTCATGATATATATGGTACACGTACCAAGAGAGCTTGTTTGTAGCAGAGGTACCAGCTAGCTACAGTAAACTGCGGAGAGTAGGCCTACGTATTATTAAGTTATGTACAGGTTACAGAGTATACATACATACTGCAGAGTCTACAGACTAGCTAGACTGATCTCAAGCTAATGCTATAGTTTGCTAACGCGTACGTATATAAATATATGACTGCTGTCCATATATGGTAGTGCGGTACTCAGCTTATAATGTTGTCGGCGTTGTATACAAAGTCTCTGGAGCCCAAGATGGCCACTAAAACGTGAAAGAACATTGCAAGGTAAAAGAAAGTTATTTCCATCCAAATGGCAAAAAAAACAAATGCCAAGTTCTATAGTCCCAAATGCCAAGTTTAATATATATCCCTAAGCTCTAGCTAACTAGGCTAGAGAGTTCGTCTTAATATTAGCTAGAGATAGATAGTCTCTACTATGCATGTATGCCTATATCTATCAGAACCCTGATATCGACAGGCATCGCAAGGCGTTCTAAAGATATCTCTCTAGTCAACTTCCAAGAAGCACTAGATCTTAATCTATGTATAAGCTTGTGGACTGGCTATAGGCTATCTAGATTTTTGTGGCTTGAGAAATGATAAATCTGAACACAGCTGTAGAGCACAAGCTTATAAGGACTGAACAGAGGACTCACTCACCGTACCGGGGAATGTTTCATTCCATATCGATTGTGATTTTTGATTGCTCCCCCCTCTCTCTTTTTTGAATCTCTTTAGAATTCATGACCCCAGATTTATATCAGCTAGCAAATTCTGAACCATATGATCACTTCAAGAGTTAACAGCAAGAAGTTGATTTAGGCAATTGTAAGTTATAACAGAAGAAATAATATTCCGATCATCTTGTGAACCCAGTCAGTAATCACATCTCAATATCTCTAAACTTGTTGATTCGATATCGTATATATCCAATTCAAAATCCTTTGAATTCAACTATATCCTACTACTAGATGTTTTGATTTTGGTTTACATATTGATATGAAAGGTTTGGTTTTATGAGGTTATAGATGGGTCCTTAAGCCTCTTCTCTTATCGCGCGTTGTTTTTTTTTTTCTTCTCCTTATCAGCTGTTCTAGTCCATATGGCCTAGGCCAATAGTTCTAGCCTTCGCCTTAGCCGTAGCCCTTTAGCCACACCTGACTTCCATAGATAGGCATAGACCTACATGAAGAAACAAAAAAAAAAAAAAAAACCATCAAACGCCCTGAAATCTTCGCTTACTTCTACTACATAGCTACATTGGTGCATTTTCGTTAGAATTTGTTTCTGTTCTTGGGTTAATATTAACTTAAGGATCTCTGGAGGGCCGGCCCAGTGAGACGACTAATCAAGTCTAGCAGAGAAACGCTGCTCGCTTGATCAATCACTCCCTGATATTTTGAGTATGAGTTAATTATAAGCATGCAAACTACAAAATTCATCACTAGGTTACGACAAAATAAGATATTGAATGAACCTTAATTATAGAGTGAGCTCGTATTTTTTGAATTTTGTATTTTCATGAGCCTCTTGTTCGTTTGGTTTGGTTCTTGTTTTATAAAACAAGATGAATGATATGTCCAAAGTAGCCGCCGCTCTTTGCAATGCTCTCCAGAGCGCGCTGGCCTTTCCTCTAGGCCTATGAGCTCTCGTTTTATCCAGATCTAAAAACAAAAAACCCGCCCCAATATGTCTATTTCCCCGCTGCATAATCATGCTCTTTTCAACTATCCAACCAGCTTGCGAGCTCATTATTCTATGGGGTTTAAATTGCAGCCTTTACACACACACCCTAAACTTGATAAAATGATAGTATCGGTGGACATATTGAGATCCCTGCAATATCTCTGACGAACCAAAAGTGTTTGTGTACATGAGAAAATAAGCGCGCGCTTTCGTTACATTTATTAGTTGCTTGTTATAGTTATATAGACGAGTCTATCGATTTATAATTAAAAAAATCCTCCTGTTGAATTCATACAGAGAGGTGTTTTCCCATATCTTTGCTAGCTGCTGGGATCGCTGTAGGTGCTTTTGTTGAAAGGTAGCAGGCAGACTCAGCTCTTTCGCTTCAAGCTCGACATCTCCAAAGCTATAGCCAGTTCCTTCCTATTATGCTTCAACAGCTCCTCTCTCGCCTCCTCGTAACTCGCCCACCGTCTCAACCGCTTTCCCTTCTCTGGCCACTCATCCTCCAAGCGCTCCAACTCCAGCTCGTAGAAATGGCACTCCACCTCACCCTTGGCCGTCTTGGGCCCGCTCCAATATTCAGGTGGGCACTTGTACTTGATGGGCGGGGTTAAAGACGTTGTCAGCTTGCCAATAGCACCGGCTTCTTCCCAGGTCTCGCGTAAAGCGGCTTGCTCAAAGTTGCCGGCCTCGTCGACCTCGACGCCGCCCTTGGGAATGATCCAGCGGTCCTTGCGGGCTTCGGAGCTGATGAGGAGGACTTGGGTCTTGTCGGCGTTGAGAATGACGGTCCCGGCGACGACTCGGGCCCCGGTTTCGCTGTAAACTAGAGGAATTTATGGGTAAGTAAAAATGAAGTGTAAAGAGAGTATTGTAGGAAGAAGACATACGCTGGTGGTCGCGCCCTTCGCGGGCGACCATGAGTCTTTCAGGCTCAGTCTTGGTTTCACCTGTCATTGTATTGTAGATCTTGGTTCTGAATGTGATTGTGTTTGTTCAGAATTGAAAATTGAACTCCAAAGGAACAAGAATATCTTGACTTTATATAACCTTTGCAAAGATGAAGAAAGAACGAAGAGTCAGACACAGTAATCTCAGTTCAGAATGGTAACGTGCTCTTCGAGAATTCTGACCTTAGAATTTCACCAATTAATTATATGAAAGATGAACAGAAGAAAGAAGCTTTTATTTTTGGGACAGGGGACAGGATTTTTTGTTATAACCTTCCCGACAGCTTTTCATGGAGGAGAAGGTTTGCTGCTGCTTTATTACTGCAATGATGATGCTGCGTGAGACAGCACGATTACGTATGCGAGCGCACGGCTGAGCACGTGATTGTTCAGTACAATTGGAGATCCATAGACATGGGACAAGGGGAGAGTCACAAAAAATCTGACCTTTGACTGAGTTGGAACCGTTTGATTAATCAAGGACCAAATATGGCGATGCCATTAATAAATATATTGTCATGTCAGAAACGCTCGTTAGTTTATTAGACTGTAATATCACTTGGCCATCGCAAATCGCTGAACGTCAGCTGGATGCCAGACTCGTAGCGTCGTAGGCACTCGTGCGGAACGCTTTTGATTATAACCTTCCGAGGGCCTGTTGTTTGTAATTTGAACCGCTTGCTATTGCCCTCTGATTGGGTGACGGCAAGAACCTTCATTGGAGCTAAAAACGGCGGCCGTGGCTGGTTGGTGCCTTTCTTGTACACTTTGTGGCCGGCGTGGCCAGCGTCTTTAGCAATTGATGGAAAATTGGCTTCAAGGAAAAGTGACTGCGGTTTGGTGAGTTTGGTAACGTAAGCTTCAGGGTCTTTTCTAAGAGCTTCTTTGGTTTTTTCAACGTCAATGTACGAGTAAAGCACCATGTCGCCGACTTTAATGTCTTGCAACAGAACGCCGCAGTTGTTGACTGAGGCTTGCAGCTCTGCAAACAGCTCTTCATCTGGGTAAGGAAAAGACTTTTGCCAGTAGTTGTTGTCGTACATTGAGAGCTTCAGCGGCCTGATCCCGCTGAGAAGGACTAAAGCAGGGAATAGCGTAGTAGCCTTGGCCCTATTCTCGCCGGGGTGATTGTAAAGAAACTGGCGTGCTCGGGCGTGGCCTTGCACGGATCCCTTTTCGTACTCAACTGGTGGCAGAGTGTTGAAATGACGCTCATAGGGCGACACGTCACAGATCAAAGACGGGTGGTAGTTGATGGTATCTTGGAACCGCCGCAAGTTGTAGGGACCAAACTTGTCTCGAGTTAGAATCTCGGGAGGGTCCAGGGTCCGACTTAAAGCTGTATACAAGGCATCGCAGTTGTTCTGGGCGGGGTTAATCATGAAGTGGTAGATGATCTGGTGTTTTCTGCACAGCTTGGCGAACATTTCGTGCGTTTTCTCGTGCCATTTTTTGTAGTCGGTGTAAATGAGAACTTGAGGCAGCTTGCCCATCACAACCCGCACTGTGTTTAAAAAGAGTTCTTCAAGGCGGGCTTCGTCGTCTACTAGTACGAACGCAGTGAGGTGCGAATAGCCGTCTTGCAGCACCAAAATGGTCCGAGACTCAATCGTCATAGCACACACATACATCAGGTACCCTGGCCGCGCCTGCTGGGGCTGCTTCCAAAAGCACCTATAACCTGCCGTTTTACCTTTTCCAAATACAACGCTGCAGCCCTGGCATGGCGGCTGCTTTTCTTCCCACGCAGACACATACTTACCGAACCGTCTAATCGAGTGACCATTAACACCGTCTCGCGCACAATGGTCTTGCTCGTTCTCCATAGCAAGATAGCATACCTCACCCCGATACTCCAGAAAGTCGCCATGCTCCAGCGGGAAGATGTCGTTCGTCGCCTTTAACCCCGTTCTGAACGGCCCTAACTGATCCATGTAGCCCCTCATCTGAAAGTCAAACACAACAGTCATCGCGAACCCTGCGCTGTACAGCTGCTGTTCTTGATTCCTAAGCGTGTCCACCAGCTTATCCATTCTCAGCGCCCACGGCTCTTGCTTCCCAATCATTTTCGTGACATCAAGAAATTCCTTCGCGCGCTTGAACGACGTGTACACATAGCTCACCAGCTCATCAAACCACATCACCAGCGACGGCGCCAATTCGCCCTTCACAATGCACGCATCCGCCACCGCACCTTGCAAATCCACATGCACCGAATTCCGCAGCAGCGTTCTGACCTCTGCCTCCGTCGGTACCGCCCTACACCTGTTCAGCTCTGTTTCTAACGCCTGCACCCAGTCATGAAAGTCCGTCCGCATCGACAGCGTTGTGCCTAGCTTTGACGCCAACCCAGACGGGTGCGATTTGCCTTTCGTTTTCAGCTGCACATGCTTCAGCGTCGGCCGCGTGATAAGATGGCAGTATCGCTGCGGTGTGTCAACATGCAAATAAGGGACTCGCGGAGCTAATTCAATCTTTTCTCGTGTCGTCATGACTGGTTTTTTGTATCAAAGCGTGCAGTTGAAGTGTCGAGCTTGATCAGGGACCTTGATTCAATGAAATTTCAGTGTATGGTTCACATACCCTAACCACTACAACATATGCCCACACAAAAACAAAAAAAAAAAAACACCCCTAGATATCGGCAAGCTCCAAGCCAAAGGATCGCAACTCGGGCCCAAAACCGATCATGCCCCTGTAATGTTTGTGGGTCAGCCTGAAGACTGGAAAAACAATAAAAAAAAGGCAAAAAGGAACGACACCAGCAGGACTCGAACCTGCGCGGGAGAATCCCAAAAGATTTCTAATCTTTCGCCTTAACCGCTCGGCCATAGTGCCAGAATTTATGAAAGTCACTGTCATGAACTTATTCAAGCTATTTCATTCCACTATAAAACACAGTTTATTCATAATTTTGGCAATTTTCTTCTCGATTCCGGTTGGAATCATTTGGGATTGATTTCCGGAGTATGTAAAAATGCTTTGAAAAGAGTCTGGGACGCTTTAGTCCTTCTTCGGGTTTGTTCAACTGTTGAATGCCCGTCACGCGCGCCAATTGAGAGCGACACCCAATGTTTGTTAATAAGAATATATTGATCTTTTTATAGATCAGTTATTTGTACAGTGCTTTGAAGTTGTTTTAATTAACAACTCGGCTTTTTAGTGACTTGGAAGGTCATTGTTAGTTAAATATATAGGCCTATTCACTGAGTGAAATTCCATCGTCGAGATAGGTGACAAAAAGTCGCAACTATATATAGGCCGATAGTATAAATGAAATTTATAATAGAGGTACCTAAATTTGTATGAATCCAACCAAGTTGTTCAGTTGAATTAGGGTATCGGAGTAGTGGAAGGAACATATTAGGCCAATTGTTATTCGGAGAAATAAACGTTGTGCAAAAAGTTAAGCAAGGGCAATTGCTGCAAGAAATTTGACTTAATTGTTGGAGCAATTTAAAGTAAAGTTCCTTGAGCCTTTTAGAAGAGTTGAAGTTACGACGATTTCAAATATTCTTGAGCAGAGCTTGATCTCCTGCAATTAAGCCTTTGGAAATTCCACAAGATAGCAGCACAGCTAATGCAGGGATTTGATTGACTATAAATTTGTTTCATCATTAGTTGAAATATTAGCTTCCTAAGCTTAGTTATGGGTTTAAAAAAACATTAAAACAAACTTCATCGTTAACTTGCAATATATGGACCATTCGTACTAAACATGATATGCCAAACCTTGATTTTGTGTTTAGTACCATGGAACACAAACTTTCATTGCAAGACACAATGATATGAACAGAGTTGTTTCATAAGAAAAATTTTTTTTTGTACCATGATTTCATCATCATCATCATGGGCTATTTAAAGATGGTTTAGTGTCTTTTTTATAGTGTATACTGTATTGGATACTTTCAGCCACTTATCAGCCCTTCGTCAAATCAAAAACGTACAAATATCTGGATTGGTATACCTACATGGCTTGTAAAAATACCACCAAGAGGTGTTGTTATCTCCTGAAAGCCTTTGTCTCTCCTTTATATTACTTAATTGTCATAAACATTGCAATTAATATGGTTAGATCTACATATATGGGCTCTACATATGAATTCATTCATTTTTTTTAAAATTTTTATAAGAATACGTGGCTGCGATCCATGCATACATTTGCACGACTGGGCTGTCTTAACGTGGAAATACCCGGTTGCAACGACTTGAAAATTTAAAAAGATTATCTTGTAACATATATATATATCACCAACACCCCTTTTTTTTCCTTTCTTGAAAATCTTTTCCTTCAATCTTTCAAGCAACTGATAAAATGCTTTGGCTGAGGAGACTTGTTCAAAAAAAGTGGAAGCAGTTCTTCCTAACTGCCTCAATCTTTGCAATCTTTCTTTATGTTACAGTCACAGTCGATAGTGAGCGATACAACCCGCTCGCTAAAAATGTGAAATACGCGTGGAACCGATGGCAATCGGATAAGGATGTTCTTTTCTCGCTTGTGAGAGAAGAGGAGCTGGATGGCATGATTTCAAGTATAGAACAACTACAAGAACGATTCAACAACAAGTTTCACTATGACTGGCTTTTTGTCAGTGAAACAAATTTCACAACCGAGTTTCGAGACAAGATCCAGAGTACCTTGACCAGTGGCCAGGCGCTCTTTGAACAGATTCCACATGAGTTTTGGTCATACCCAGACTACATTGATTCCGCGAAAGCCGCCGAAGGCAGAAAAAAGTTGGCTGATGACAATGTAATGTACGCCAACAGTGAGAGTTATCGACACATGTGCAGATTCAATTCTGGTTTCTTTCAACATTTGAAAACACTGCAAAACTACCGATACTACTGGCGTGTTGAACCCAACGTGAGGTTCAAGTGCGATATCCCTGAGGATCCCTTTAAAATCATGAGAGAGGGCAACTATGTTTACGGCTGGACCATGACCATGCCCGAAGATGTGAGAACAGTTAGAACACTTTGGTCTGCAACCAAGAACTTCATTCACACCCAGAAGCCATACATTCCACTTGACAATATGCTTGACTTTATCAGTGATGATAACGCATTGTCTTATAACATGTGCCACTACTGGTCTAATTTTGAGATTGCTGATCTGGATTTCCTGAGATCTGATGTCTACCAGGCATACTTTGACCACCTCGATAGATCCGGCGGGTTCTTCTATGAACGTTGGGGAGACGCCCCCGTTCACACCTTGGCAGTTTCGCTCTTCCTGCCCGCTGATAAGATTAAGCATTTTCCTAACGTTGGGTACTACCATGAACCCAACCAAGGATGCCCACGGGACCGAAAACTCCACGAGGCATTGCGCTGCGATTGTGATCCTGATGAAGACTGGACATTCCATCAGCACAGTTGCACAAACAAATATTACCAGGTTAAGAACGAGACGTTACCTTTCACAGGATAAAATCAGACTGTATCTTTTTGGTTTCATAGATTTCATATATATATATATTGGGTAGTTTAAATGTGATATTTACAAGTAAAAGCGATAAACTCAGAGTCTCAAGCCGAAAAGTCACCCTCTGACCCGACTTGAGCCATAAACTTCCAGTGAACTCAAACAATCTATTTTCCTCCTTCTCCAACCTCTTGTTTAAACTCTAACTCGATTGCATCACTTTTGATATCTCGAAAGTTCAAGTCTACAAAGGCGCAGGACAGATCAAGTGTTACCCTACCCCAAAACTCAAAGCTTTCGAGTTCTTGTATCAACATGAGTATTTCCTATCCCATCAACCGAGTTAAATACTCAACTCTCTCACAAACTCCAATGGTATATCCAGCTATTCGATTTCCAGCAAAGGAAACGCATACGGCATCTTTTATTTTTCTTCATGGCTTAGGCGACAACGGCTTGGGCTGGACGTTTCTAGCCGAGGAAGCGCATCGCCAAAACAGACTCAAACATGTCAAATTCATCTTTCCCGACGCCCCGAACCAACCCGTGTCTTTAAATTACGGCATGACGATGCCAGCTTGGTACGACATCAAATCCTTAGGAAACGTGCAATCTCAGCAAGACGAAGAGGGCGTTATGAGCAGTATAGAGCGACTAAAACAGCTGCTTGCCGAGGAAGTGGAAGCTGGGATTCCAATGGACCGAATCGTGGTCGGAGGCTTTTCACAGGGCTGCGCGATTTCGTTATCGACATCTATTATCTTGGACCAGAAGCTTGCTGGCGTTATCGGGCTTTCTGGGTACCTGCCCATTAAAGAGAGGCTATTGGCATTAGAAACTCCGGCCAACCGATCTACGCCTTATTTCCTGGGCCATGGAACTGCTGACAGGGTGGTCAAGTTCTCAGCTGGCCAAATGTCGCGCGATTACCTGGTTCAGAACCTTAAGCGCAATGTAGCTTGGCATGAGTATGAAGATATGGTGCATACTGCCGGCCCAGAAGAGGTGGCCGATTTACTAGCATTTGTGGAGCAAGCCGTTCCTGCGGAATGAGGGACCGGTGCCTCTCAACTGTCTTTCCATATTATTTTCAACGTTTGATTTTTACGCGTGTTTTGTCTTTTAACATAGAAAGAAATTTAATTTTTGTATTTGCTTGGTAGAAGCGACTCTCTTGTGGTTTCAATGGATGGGGTAACCCAAGGACCTGAAATAAGCAATGGGGACAGACAGGGATTCTCCCGGAGAAAGGATTCCTTTGCATCTTTCGTATTCATACATGGAGATAATCATATTATACCTATTGATCTTTTTTAAGCATCTTTAACAATATTGTAAGAGAGAAATAAAGTAAACGCATGACGACAAAAGCTTTAAAAAGACTACCAATCAAGATCCCAACATGAAGTTGTACTATTAAGTCTAGTCTTTTCGAGTTTGAAGTTCAAGTCCAATAGCCGAACTAGTGTTGGTTTAAGTCAAAACTCCACCTAGGTACCAAGTTACTGGTCACGGAAAACTTCAAAGTATAAAAAGCTTTGTGAGTTTAGAGAGTGAGGTAAATGACGGAATGAAATTAGGCAACGCAGATAACCTTTATTCTATTTTTACTCCACAGAGTGAAAATGCCTTTATGAATTGAATGAGATGTATAAAAACTTCAACACATTTTGTCTGAATGCTGATAAAAATGATAGCGAGATTTTTATTTCAATACATGATTTCAAGTCGTCATTGCATGATTCCCCGTTCCCTTGGCCGGTTTCATTCTAAGTTGACTCTAAATCAAACTAAGAAAACAACAACTAGAGATTACTTCTAAATAATGCAACTGAAGCATCACTCATTTCACTTACTTTCATTTCTATAGACCGGTTTATTGGTTGGGCGACTCAGCTTCTTTCTTGATCAATGGCCAACCTTAGCACTGACCTTGACCTTGAACACTGAAATCAAGAGCAAAACAAATAGGTTTTATTTACAAAGTGCTCATAAATAGAAGCTCTTGAAACTGCAATCAGCCAAGCTAGAGTAAGGTTTATTTCAAACATTGTATTTTAAGTACTTCCTCTCGCTCCAGCACCATTTTTTTGAAGCAGCTTAACTTAGCACATACTGATCCAAAACAAGCTTAAAACGTTTCTAATACTTACTTCAACAAAATTTCTGCAATTAAATAGCTGTTTCATAATCTGAAAGGCTCAAAAAACTTTGAAATTCAACAATTTTAAGCTAACATAAACAAAATTTATATACTCGACCGTAAATCTGTTTTCAAGAATATGATGCAGTGGCTCAATGGTAGAGCATTGGATTCCAATTATGGAGATAACCATCCAAAGGCTGCAGGTTCGATTCCTGTCTGTGTCATTTCTTTTTTGCTTTTTCTCATGTCTTTCTATTTCGTATAATTGGAAAATGCGGTTCATTCATTTTTAAATATAGAGATAAATATGCTTATACTTTTTGTCGTTTGTGGTCGCGGTCAGGGGAGTCACTCTCATCGTCTGGGGTGGCCCTGTTATTTGCAAACCTTGGATCCTTCTTGGCTCGCTCCGCGTACTTGAGCAAAGCTTCACGAGGGTCTTCTGCTACAAGGCCACTAAGCGGCACATTGTTTTTGACATGATCTTCATCGGGTGTACCCCACAGACGGGACCCTGAAGACGAGTCAGGGAGCGCGCCGTGGGCACCGTCTTGTAGGCGGTTCTTCTTGCCGCCAGGCCGCCGCTTGGCCTGTTCTTCGGCCTCATACCGCGAGATCCCTTCTTCAAGGCCAATTGCCGAAATAGAGGTGGTGGCGGCGAAGTTGTCGTCAATGTAGCGCCGTTTGGGGGCTTTCTCGATGACGAGCTTGGCGCCTTTGACAGACATGCTCGGCGAGAACAGAGCGCAGATGTGGCCGGTCGAGAGGCCGGCAAACAGCTGGTTGAGCTTGGGGTGCCAGGTGACGGTGGTGACAGTGGCAGTGGGATGGGAGGCGGGTGCGAGGTGGAGGAGTTGGAGGGTGGACAGGTCTGATTTGTCGAGAATGTGGAGGGCGCCGTGGGTGGAGCCGGCGACGATGTAGCGGCCCAAGGGGTCGAAAGTGAGATTGCTGTCTTCGAATTCGCAGGGGATGTCGGTGCGGGTCATGACGGGCATTTTGAATTGGCGGGTATCCCAGAGCTTGATAGAGTTGTCGGTCGAGCGAGACGCAAATGTGTGGTCGTCGGAAGAGACGAGTGAAACTACAGAAGAACCAGGCTCATGGGCTTGTTCAATGAACTGGGTTGGTCGCAGGAACGGTCCTTTTGTATTCCACAGAGCAATGCTTCCATCAGTGGTACCAGCACAGATACTGTCTCCTGAGGCCGAAAAGCCCAATGTCGACACCCTTGTCTTATTTCCTCTGGCTCCCTTTGTACGTAGCATAATGACAGACTTTTGTGACCTAGGGTTGTTAACATCCCAGATGCGGACCGTCGAGTCAATCGCAGACGTTGCAAACATGTTTCGATCTGTTGGCGACCAGCATCCGTGCGTCATCTCCGCCACATGGCCTTTCGTATTATTCATATCCACGAGGTACATATCGCCGGACGCAAACTCAGCGATCTCCACGCCTTCGCGCGAAAACACCTTTGGCTTCGTGAACCGCGGGATCACGAGAATGGCATTGTCGTTCACTTTGGAAAAAGAAGCAGTCCGCAGTAAATGCGTTTCCAGGGGCTCTATTTGCCGGAATGGAGCACGGGCGACGGGGTCCATGCCATTGAAATCCCAGTAATTCAGAAATGTGTCGTAGGAAGCTGAGATCGCGCGGGTTCCGCTCGTGTCTAGGGAGATTGCAGAAACAGCTTTCGTGTGGCTGTTTAGTACTAATTCGTGCGATGTCGGGAACTCGTCGTCGTAGTCATCGTCGTCGTCGTCATCGCTGTCGCTGTCGTCGGCGGCAGCTTTGGCTTTTTGTTTCTCAGCTTGCCTGGAACGGTACTCAGCGCGCATGGCCTGGTCGTACCGTGCTTTCAACGCGTCTTGAGTGTTTTCCTCTACAGCGCCAAACGACGCAGGCAGCATCCTGCGCAGATTGTCGTCCTCGCCGTCGCTCATGTTGAAGTGGTTCACACACTAGTGTTTTGGATCGATTCGAGAGGGAAAATTTCAAAGGCTGATATGGCGTTGGGACTTGGGATTTTATAAATTTCATTTTTCAGCAACACCTTGTTCTTCACTTTGACAAGTTGAGGACAAAGTCCATTCAAGATTCAAGAGCAATATGGATGTAGTTAAACAGCTTATCCGCAGCGTGCTGCGAGGGTTTTATGATAAGCGATGTGTGCTCATCATGGACGCGCTCCTCATCCACTCTGTGTATGTCTGGGGAAGACATGGCAATGGCATCAGCTAACGGTTGTTTAGGCTCACAGACGACGAGATGGCCCAGATGCTGGAGATCCAAAAGAAAGAGCTAAGAGGCCTTTGCGCCAAGCTCAAGATTGATCATTTATTAGCAGAGTAAGGTGACTTGAGAATATCTTGACCGTTGTATTAACCTGAATAGTCATGTTCAAAAAGAAGATGCCATTCGACAAAAGACGTTTTACTACATTCACTATCGAGAAGCTATCGACGCCATCAAATGGAAGGTGCACGCTACTGTGAGTAAGATCAAAACCGACATGGGCTCCGACGCGCATCCGCAAGGCTACATGTGCCCCATGTGCCGGCGGCGGTACAACCCGCTCGAAGTAATCTCGAGCCAAAGCCCCGACGGCATGAACTTTGTCTGCGACGACTGCGGCAACATCCTCATCGAAGACGACACCTCCGAGGAGTCCAAGGCTAACCAAGAGCGCCTGCGCCGCCTCATGGACCAGCTCAACCCCATCATCAACTCCCTCCGCAAAATCGACGACATCATCGTCCCTGAAAACACCTTCGAGTCCTCCCTCGCCGTGGCCCTCCCGCCCAGCACCAAAACCCCCAGCCAGCGCGACTCGAGTTTGCCGACGGCGAGACCGGACAGCTCAGGCCGCCAGAACGGTGTGTCGCTGCATGTCAACATTACGTCGGACGTGGAAACAGCCAAGCTGGAACGCAAGATGGAAGAGGACAAGGCACGTCTTGCTGAGGAGAACGCCTTACCCGCGTGGCACTTACAGAGCACCGTCGGCAAGTCCATGTACTCTGGAGAGGGCGACAGCAAGAGCAGTTCCGGGGCGCCGATACCCCAGGTTGGCGCTGTGACGCTCGAGGACACCAAGTCCGCTATCAAGGACGAAAGCAAGGCTATGGGGGGTATTCCGCAGCCCTCTGCGACGGAAAACGCGGTGGACGCGTACTTTGCTCAGCTTAGCGCGAAGCAGAAGGAGGACGACGAAGATGACGACGATGAGGATGAGGATGACGAGGATGATGATGACGAGTTTGAGGATGTGCCAGCGGCGCCGGTGGCTAAGGTGGAGGAGATGGATGATGATGATAGCGACTCTGATTAGAGGAGATAGATGATTGTTATTTTGCATAATTTATAGGCGAATATATTCACCGCTTGAAATACACCGCAGGTAGGAGTGGTTCCTCATGTCGTTTTTTTGTACTGCGGCCGCAGGAGATTAGCTATTTTTGATTTACTTTTACCTTTGTATTGATCAGAAGCATACCTCGAAATCAAGGTAAACTGGTTCAAAGCGTAAGCCTTGAGTGTATGTCGAGCCATGTCAGACATGAGATAGTTTGATCTGTGCACGGCTGACCCTACAGATTCTATGCAATTTGTGTTACAAACAAGAAAACCTACAGGTCCAAAATGTAGTGAAGAGATTGAAATATATGAAATAGTAAAGATTCAAGGGTGCTGTTAGTAAAGTAGATGATAAAAAAATAAAATAAATATTTTGAAAAAGACAATAGAGAGAGTTGTGTAGTGTGTATGTTCGAGGATTCAAATATTAAAGACAGTAATAATGGGAGAGCCGGTAGGAATAGGAATGTTATAATGAATGGATGATGATAATGACAAGACAAGCACGACCTGAAAAAAGAGTCAAGAGCTTTGAAGAGTTAGTTATGTGACCGGGTATGTCATGCTGGTTCAACTGGAAAGAGCAGATGCAAAGGAGGTGTCTAGGGAATGCAAAATCTTTAAACCATAGACCGGACTTGATGCTCATGCTCATCCTCGCTCTCATCCTCATCATGATCTCCAGCCATAGCCACTACAGCACCAACAGAGCTCGGACCCTGTATCACCAACTCCATTTTGCGTGCCCGCAGATACTCAACCACCGCTCTCAAAACCATGATGGCTCCCAGCACCATCAAAAACACCGAAATCCAACCCGACGGCCCGCCGCCTGAGGTTAACGCCGTCGACCCTGATGCACTGTTAGAGCTGCTACCGGTAGAAGTGGAAGGAGTGCCCTGATGGAAAGTCCCTGCCATGTCTTTTCCCAACCCCTCCATTTCATAACTATTAGGCTTGCTCGGCTCAAACTCTCTAGCGGGCGCACCCGCGTCGCCCGCCGCATTCGGCTGCAAATAAAAGCCATACTGGAACAGCGTGAACCCGAGCCCTGCCCGTGACCCATGTTTCGCCGCATGCGACGTGTGCAGCAGGTACGTCAACAAAAACCCGACAAACTGGAATGCGGACGACACAATCATGTTCCAAATGAAATTGAGTGGGCTCCCGACAGGAAGACCGTCCAGGTACACTTCGTCGCCAAAACCAGGGGTCAAGATTGTGGTCTCCCAGTAAGGAGGGGTCTGGTCGGCGGCAGCCTCTTCGTACGTGGGCGGGAATTCGTCGCTGCCACCCCCAATGCCACCGGGACCGCCGGCTTCAGGTTTGGCCGTGAGGTTGGCAAAAACGCCGTCGTTCTGGTTGGCCCGCCTGAGGGCTTGAGCTCGCCAGGCTGAGCCCCAGGGTAGCATGCTTAGGAGTCCGGTTCTGGGTGGTGCTGATTGTCGTGCTGCAGAGGCTGGCAAGGACGCAGAGCTAGGGAAGGCTGACGTCGACACAGGGTCTGTGGCCAGATTCGGTTCCGAGGCCCCCGTAAACCCTGCTGATGTTGTGTCCTCCAGCGGTACATACTCTGCTGTAGTTGAATTGCCAAAAAAGCGTCCTCTTGCTGATGCTGGCTCCTGAGCAGACACAATCTGTCGGTCATCATCCCATTCATCGTCGTCTTGCTCACTTTCAGACCCGCTGCCCCCGCCAAAGGCGTCCATGAGCTGGTCATGCTCTTCTGTCTGTGGTCTACTTGAAGGTGCTGATACTGATGCTGATGATCTGAATGAGGGCGGTGGGCTTGACGGCAGAGGTTGGTTGTGCCTGGACAGGACTTGGTCTGTGTCGTTTAAAGGTGTTGTTGCTAGCTTTTGATAAGGTTGGCTGGCCATTATGCTGTATATGTGATAATGTTTATGAAATGAATATGAAAAGTGTTACAAGTGGAATCCGAATAGAAGGAAGAGGAGGAAGAAGAAGGGGTGAGGGGGGTGAATGTAAATAAAAACCTGGGGTCAGAAGAGAGAAGGGATGGAGTGTGTGTGTTGTGATGTATAATGATGGAAATTAAAGGCCTGAAGGGGACTAAAGACAAAAACAATAGCGTTAAAAATAGAAGTTTCGATTTGAGCAGATATTCAGGGTCTTTTTCTATTTTACAACCATCCGGAGGACAAGAAATCTCAAAGAAAATATACCAGATCAAAATGAAGTAGAAGAGGAAGAGGAAGAAGGTAAAGTGAGAAAAGAAGAAGAAATGGAAGTTGACAGGGTTTTGATGTCAAATGCTAACAGTAGAAGTGGCAAGGCCCATTAAGTTCACCTGCGTCTTGAGTCAAAAAGAATGAACGAAATTGGCTGAACGCTGCTGCCGTGCCTTGCAATAGGGCTATTATGTGCAAGAATTCATGGGCTGGTCTATAAAGAACCAAGACAAAGCTCAAAAAAAGAAGTCAAATCGTTTCAAAGAGGTTTCAGATCAGGTTCAGAGTCAGGTACGAGGGACAGATATGAACTATAGTTGACCAAATGCCATTGAGCCTACAAACAGATCTGTTATAACTATCAAGACACAATTGTACTGATGAAAGAACATAAGACATTCTATACTCTGAAATTAACAAAAAATATAATAAAAAAACTCATAACAAACACTCGACGTAACCAAACTATTCAATATCGTTCATAAACTAATAATGCAAAAAACCATGCGGCAGAAACAAGCCATGGCAGGCTCTAGAAATCATAAAACGCTTAACGCTAGATTATATTACCAATGAGGAATGCCGCCCTGGTCCTTTGTAGGTTTCCACGAGCCAGCCAGGCCCACCACGCCCTTGCTCTCCTTCTCAGGAATGTTGCCCTTCTCAGGACCACTGCTGCCAAACACAGCGCTCTTCAACCGCTTCATAGCCGACGGAGCCTCAGGACTTATTGAGCTGCTATCGTCACTACCGCTGATGGCGTTGCTAGCACGTTTGGGCGACACAGTTGTAGTAAAAGAGCCAGTCTGCCTTGACTCAGACAAGATCCGGCGGCCCCAAGTACCGGCAGCCGGGTCGCCTGTTTCGTCACGAGCTTGCTTCAAAAACGGGATAAGAGCAGTGCCGCCCGTGCCACGCTCGACCTTCTTCTTGTCGGGCCCGCTGGCAGTAGCAGTAGCAAGCCCCTCGCGCTTGGTCAGATTCGAGCCTTGCTGCTTTTGTTTCTCGGCCTCGCGCGACTGGATGATAATGTAGCGCGACACAATCTGAATGTGCTTGTCTCTGAAATTGCGCAGCATGGCGAGGCATGCGTCGTAGGAAAGAATGAGTGCGGGCTCTTGCTCGCCGTGGGACACGACGTAATCCCTAATCTCGGCGACCTGCTCCAGGTGCTCCAAAAACTGGCGGTGCTTGATCGGCATGTACTTGCGCATTTCCAGCAAGAAGTTGTTTGTCTTTTCGCGGGACCGCTTGGTCTTGTCGGGGTTGGCGGTGGGCAGTTCGTTCTTGTGGGCGCTGCGGTGGCCGGTTGGGTGGTGCTCGACGTTCAGCAGAATATCAAGAGCCTGGATCAGCGAGCTCTGGGCGTTGCTACCGCCCGAGATCTGGCGGTATTCAGTCTCGTCGCCATATCGGACACCATTGGGCAGACCGGCTTCACCCATGTTCTTCCAGCCGGCTAGGTAGGGTCTTAGTCTAAAATAAAATGTATGAGGATCACACATTTCAAACATGCGCATCAGAGTCGTAGTCAGCGCATCAATTGCCTCCGCCAACGCCTGCAAGTTCTCAACAACGACCTTGGGGTCATTGTCTCTGCAGCCCTGAATAGCACTCAGTCCAGTAGTCAAACAAGGCGCACCCTGGCGCTCAATTGCCGTGCTAACCAGGTAAAACCAGCTCTCGTCAATAGATCCTGTAAAAGTGCTGAGAGTGGCCAGGTTGTCCAAATGCCATTCAGCCGGGTCGACTGGGTAGATTGTCTTGTGATTCCACAAGCAGACCCCGGCGTACGAGCAGATCGGGGGCAAATCGAAATGAGCCGACGCTTCAAGCCATGGCTTTGCCAGCTGGGTGGGCAAGTGGTCACGTGGCTCATCACCTGCCCATACATAACCATGGGCAATAAAAGCGAGAATCGACACCGACCTCTGCCATTCTGCTTCCGACTTGAGCCGGTCTGTCGTCAGTAGTGGCATGCGGTCGACGAGCATGCGGACTTTTCTAGTGAGAATGAGTGCTGGCAGGTTTTCGATGATGGCTTCCCAGGGTTCGTAGTAGGAGTCCGGCAGTCGTTTGAGTGGTAGAGTGTCGGGCAAAAAGCCCGTTACCGGCGAGACATCGTAGTCTTGTAGAATTGGGATGGATGCTCTCATTGGGAAGATTGTATGCAAAGATGGTGTATGAAGATGAAAATATTAAAAAAATGAAAAAGTGGAGGAAGGAGAAGAAGAAAAGAAAGAGTTTATAAAGAGAAAAAAAAATGAAAAAAAATATTCAGCGAGAGAAATGAGAGAGAGAGGAGGAGAAAAAGAGTTGGGAAAGTGAAAGGAGAAATGGGATCAGACGGGCAAAAGGCCGAGACCCAAAAAAAATTTTTGTGAGATTTCAGTGGACAAAAAAAGAAAATTAAAGAAAAAAACAAAAAAAATAAAAAACGTGATTTTAAGACCATCTGTCACATGACTTCTACACTTTACTACGTTCAACTTGAATTCATCGTGTGTGTGTGTGTGCTTGAATTCATCGCGCTTTATGGACTTGAACAGCAGCAGCACAGATGGAGATTTAAAGGCAATTTCTTATAAATATGAGTCAAGTCTGGCTATAGATGTAATTGACGATACTAAAGATGATAGCCATGGTTATCTTAAGAGAGATGGTCATAGTATTGGTGAGCAACAAAAAGATTTCATACAAAAAGTCGTCATCAACAGCTTTGATCATCTCAGAGACTAGCTATATGCCTAACATCGGTAGATAATAATATGGGCATAGAGCATCTCCATATTAAAGAATCTTAGAATTGCTTGACTGGTGAATTTAACCTTTTCATGCTTCCATCCATTGGCAACAACTACTCTGTCTCTTGACAGCTAGCCTCGGTTGGTAGATATCAACAGGAATGAGATACAGCAGCTAGCACAGGGTTACCATTGATATACTATTTCATTTTATTTTGTTCAGGCCACTTGGGTGCTACTACAGATTTGTTTGTATATCCAGATTGTGAACTTAAACAATCGTAGCTGAAATTATGAAAAACTGAACCGAGACAGTTAACATCAATTGACAATTGAGTTTAGACAAGTCCGAGGTTTATAAATATGGTGGAATCAACGTTATATTAACGTTCAAGCAAAGTACTGATCTTGATGAACTTACTGCAGCAGGTTAAAATTGATGTAAGAAAGCGTGCTTTGACCTGCTTGAGATATCTCAATTGAACTGAAGGCTGCTCAATGACTCTACATCATTTTGCTATATAAAAGTACGGCTATGCTTGAAAATTACTGGTCAGATCAGTCGAAACTGCAGTTCACTATGCAATCGACATTCATACAAAAAAAGCTTCTCTAAAGCAATTTCATTGACAATGGCATTGGCAAATACAGCTCAATATACAATATACAGCATAGCTGACTGATGCTGATTCACGATTTCGCCGCACAGGTCTGGACCAAAATGGCTTGGGACAAATAATTCACCTTCACCTCTCTAGAGCTGCCCACCATCACCAACCCCACACTAAAGCCTACACCAAAAAAATGCCAGAGCTCGGAGAAATCGCTCATGCAACTTCCGTGCTTCGCCGGTTCTTGTCTGGCAAAATCATTAAAGCCATTGTCGCCCAGGAAGACCCTATCGTGTTCGTTCAGCCATTGACTAATACAACTCTCGAACAAACTTTCGTCGGCAAGAAAATCAAGACCTTGGACCGCCACGGCAAGATCTTCTGGGCTCAGTTTGAAGGGTTTCCAAAAATGCTGGTCATGCACTTTGGCATGACCGGCTGGTTTGTGATCAAGGGGTACACGACGGAACATATCATTATGGAGAATGGAGGCGACAAGAAGGCGAAAGAGGATGGGGTTACAGCAAAGGTCCCTGAGGCGGTGCCGCCAAAGATCATCAAGATCGAGGAAGGCGAGGAGCAGGAATGGCCTCCGAGGTTTTGGAAGTTTCAGCTGGCGATGGAGGATGGAACTGAGATGGCGTTTATTGACGCGCGGCGATTGGGACGCGTCAGGAGTGTGGATGCGAGCACGCCAGAAGAGCTACGAAAGCAGGAACCGTTGATTAGAAGCGGACCAGACTATTCCAAGCCTGAAGAGGCATTGAGCCAAGAAGACTTTGTTGCCCTGATGAGCAAACGGACTGGTGCCGTTAAATCGCTCTTGATGGATCAGGCCTTGTTTGCAGGCATAGGAAACTGGCTAGCGTATGTTACACATCCCATTGAGAGTCAAGCTAACAAACTTAGTGACGAGATCCTTTACCAGTCCAAGATTCAGTAAGTCTTACCTTACACCACAATATCTGCATATCTAACTCTCTAGCCCTGCACAAACTGTCAACACCATTCCAGAAGATTCACTCAAACTGCTACACGACAAAATCATCTACATCTGCTCATTTGTAGCCAAGGTCGAAGGCAATGCAAAGGCTTTACCTCTTGACTGGCTCATGCTCCATCGCTGGGGTAAAGGCCGCAAAGGTGCCAAGCAAACTACCGCTGATGGCCATATCGTCGACCATGTCACTGTAGGTGGCCGCACCAGCTGCTTTGTACCTGCTTTTCAAAAACTGTCTGGCTCCTCAACGACTAAAGCAACAGCTAAACGAAAGCCCAAGGCTAAAAAAGAGGAAAGCGAACCGGAGGAAGATAGCGAGGACTTTGACGAGGAGGAGCCGCCAGCCAAAAAGCCAGCGAAAAAGGCGCGAAACAGAGCAGCAGCGAAGTCGGCAACTGTCAAGCCCGAGCCGACCAGCGACGAGCAGGCTAAACCCACCAAACGCGCCAAATCAGTAAAAATGACCAAGGTCAAGGTTGAGGTCAAGGCTGAAACAGAGACTGTTGCTGAGCAAGAACTATCAGCAGCCACTCGAACCAGCACACGGTCAAGCCGGGCGTCTGCTCGTGCTAGAGGTGCTGCAGCAGATAGGAAAGCTTAGCACGCACAGCACTGGGTGGGCAAATAGCCGGTTTAGGAATATTCAAAAGCCGCACACGTTGGTGCTGCACCCTCCCTCGAACAGACAATAGTTTTCTGCAGTCCTATCTCTATATCTCCAGATACTCTTATAGTGAAACGGAACAATAGAACCAAAAATTGGACCACCGTGTTTGGTTTCAACGTTTTGTGGGATGTAGAAAAAAAAAGAATGGTGTGACGAGGAACCTTGTAGTTGCATCTGCTCGGTCTGGAGGCAGTTGTAGACCAAAAGTCCAGACTTGACCGTTGAGATATGATCTAATACCAGACCAAACTATACATGCGGTCTATGGTCCCTCTGTATACCAGCTAGCTAGTAACAGAGCGCTAATCAGTCTTGTGTATTTAGCGAGGAGGTTGGCCTGAATCTGTTTAAACTGCAGCAGCTGTTTGACCTAGGCCTTAAATGATAACAGACAATATTACGGTTATTTAAACCATGCTGCACCAATTTTAAGTTCTATTTGCTAAACTCCTGGCCGGTATTTTTGCTCTCCCTCCACTAGGTGGCTGTTGGTTTCAAAAAGATCTGGGTAGTCCCCAGGTTCGTGCCTCGCTTGAATGAACTCTCTTGACAGGTCGACGAGCTGAGTGTGTCTTGTCTTTTTGTAAGAGACCAGCATCAGGAGATTGTAAAGACGAGGCCGTTTTCATGTAAAAAGTGCGTTGAAAACATGAAAATCAATAAATAAATAAAAATTCAAATAAATGTCGAAAAGCCACGAAAAAGGACATAAATTGGTACCCATTATCATCCTTCACTTCATTGTTTTTTTTTCTCAGAACTTTATAAAACAGGCCCTAGTTGCTCTTTGTTGTTCAGTTTTCTTCTTTTCTCTCTTTTCTCTCTTTTCTCTTTTTCTCAGTTTTCTTCCTTCCCTTCTACTAATTCTAGACATCAAACCATTCTTTTGAAACCATGTCCATGTCCATCCGAAGAGCCTTCTCGTCGCTGTCGAGACATGCTAGACGGACCAGACTTTCTATCGAAGGCCCAATTGACTGTGCTCTCACCGTACGTGCCTCATACTGATTGCGCTATTTTCCCTAATACTTTTTTCATAGGGCCACAACCTCTTGAACAACCCCTCGCTGAACAAGGGATCTGCATTCACGCCGAAAGAGCGCGAGGAGTTTGGTTTGACAGGACTGCTCCCGGTTGCTTCCAACGATTTGGGTAGGGCCCTTTTATTTCTAGAGTGTGCAATTGCTTGATAACTAATCTATGACGCAGAGGACCAGGTCCAGCGTGCATACCGCCAGTTCTCTAGATGTTCGACTGATCTGCACAAGAATGGGTTCTGCCAGAGCATGAAGGACCAGAATCAGGTATGTGTGGTGTGCCCAGTTATTGTGTTTGGGTCTTTAGTGGGGTCCAAAGGCTAACAAAACTAGGTTCTGTACTTCCGCATGTTGCTCACCCACATTAAGGAAATGTTTAGCATTGTAAGTTGCCTACGACTTTTTTTAACATGCCCTTTTTCTTTCTAATATTGAGCAATTCAGATCTACACCCCGACTCAGGGAGATGCAATTGAGCGGTACTCGACTCTCTTCCGCCGTCCAGAAGGCTGCTTCTTGGATATCACCCAGCCCAGCAAAGAGGAAATCTCCAAACGATTGTCGTCCTTTGGTAACGATGAAGATATCGACTACATTGTTGTCTCTGACGGTGAGTCGATTCTGGGAATTGGTGATCAAGGTACCGGTGGCATTGGTATTTCCGTTGCCAAGCTAGCCCTCATGACTCTCTGTGCTGGAATCCACCCTTCTCGTGTCATTCCTATTGTGCTGGACGTTGGAACTGACAGACAATCTCTGCTGGATGATCCCTTGTATCTTGGTAACCGGTTCAACCGTGTCCGAGGCGAGCGCTACGACGAGTTCATTGACAACTTTGTACAGAGTATCAAGGAGAATTTCCCGAATGCCGTGCTGCACTTTGAGGACTTTGGTGTTGTCAACGCCCACCGCATCTTGGACAAGTACAGCAGCCAGCTCGCCTGCTTTAACGACGATATTCAGGGTACTGGTGCCGTCACTTTGAGTGCCATTACGGCAGCTCTCAAGTCGCTCAAGCAGGATGTAACCACATGCCGAGTTCTGTGTTACGGAGCTGGCAGTGCTGGTCTCGGTATCGCCGAGCAGATCTCGGACCACTTGATAAACAAGGGTCTTACCCAGGAGGAAGCCAACTCTCATATCTGGCTGATTGACCGCAATGGTTTGATCACTAGCAACAGCAAAGACCTGAACGCTTGTCAGGACCGCTACGCCGTCGACGCCGAGACCGTTGACTTTGACACCAAGAGTCTCAAGGACATCATTGCTCATTTCCGCCCTCATATCCTGATCGGATGTTCAACCCAGGCTGGCGCTTTCACCGAGGAGTGCGTCAAGGAAATGTGCAAGCACGTGGAACGACCCATTATCTTCCCGCTGTCCAACCCGACCCGTCTGCACGAGGCGTGCCCTGCGGACCTGATTAAGTGGACCAATGGCCGTGTGCTCGTGGCCACGGGCTCACCGTTCCCGCCCGTCAATGGCCGTGTTATCTCAGAGAACAATAACTGCTTCACATTCCCGGGCATTGGACTCGGCGCTGTGCTGTCGCGGTCCACGCGCATTACGAAGAACATGATTGCAGCGTGCGTGGATGCACTCTCTTCGCAGTCGCCCATTCTGACGGACCCGGCTGGGGGCCTTTTGCCGGATATTTCGCACATTAGAGAGATCTCGGCTCATGTAGCGGCGTCGGTAGTGATGCAGGCAGTCAAGGATGGCGTGGCGCAGGTTGAGAATGAAAAGATTCCGGGTACGGATATCAATGTAAAGGTGCCAGAGGCTTATAACGAGCGCCTGGCGTGGGTCAAGTCGCAGATGTGGACGCCTACATATAGAAAGCTGAACAAGGTTGATGAAGAGTAGCGAATTAACCGCATTCTTGGTTATTGATGCTTGTGCTTGATGATGGAGTGGGATTAGACTGGAAACAAAAAGCTTGATACAGTTTGTCGTCCTTGTATGTCTTTTCTGAAAATAATAAATAAATTAATAAACAAAACGAATCTATGTTAATTTATCTTTTTGCAAATGCGATAGTTATACTGCAAACGCCAGGAACAGAGAAGGTGGTGCCTGGAACTTGTCTTCAAGGACGGGCCAGTCCGCTGGCTTGGAGTTGATCCTAACCAACTCAAACCACACCGCATCAGCATTGACCCGGCTCAAGCTCGCCTTCAAATCCACCGCGCAAGCCAGTACCGTATCGTCATTTTTGCTAGCATGGTCGTCAGGCAAAAACGGGGCTACAGCCTCCAAGATTTCAAAAAACGTGTTCGTCTCTAACCGCGTCGACCTTACAACACTTGCCAAACACGCCAGCACACTGTCCAGCACGCGCTGCTCCACCCCAAACTTGGGCCGCCTTGCTTTGCGGTACTCGAGCGGCCGGCCTGGCATCAGTGACCGAAGTTTGGGCCACACGGCCGTCACTCTTGTTGTCATGAAATCCCGGGCGTGCTCGCACACAACTCCAATGACACGCAAAGCTGACTCGAGTACGTAAACCTCACCCCCGTTGTCGTCGAGCTGCGCAACCAGTTGCGGCCAGACCAAGTTAACGAGCGGTAGGAACTCGGTCTGGGCCGAAGCGAGCACGGGAACCGATGTCGCGATCAGGTCAAGTAGGCGCTTGCGTAGGGCAGGTGAGTCGTGGGTCAGGAACCGGTCAGCGTGGTCTATGATCTGGTGCACGAGCTGGTAGGTTGCGCGGGGGACGGGTGATGACCAGGCTTTGAGATCTGTCTCTTGGGCGTTGTCCATGGTTTTGGTAGGGTCTGTGCTTGCTTCATCAAAGTCCATAAGATCGTCGTCTTTGTCTTTATCCCCTTCGTCAGTCTCCACGTCCTCGGCATGAGGTGCTTTGAATGGTTTCCCGTCGTGTGCTACGAACTCGTCATCTTGGTTCACGCCCTTTTTGTCGTAGAAATCAGGTACCTCCGGTTTGGCCGCCAGTTGTTTCTGCAAGGCCTCAAAGCTCGTCATGTGCTCGAATCTGCTTTCAATCGTTATCGGATCGGAGCCCTTTCCACCTTCTAACAGCAACTGGGTGTACCCCTTGTTAGTCTCTTCAACCACCGATTCCAGGGCCTGAAACACCCCATTTGTAATCATGCTATACCCGTGATAGTTGTCCAATATCACAAACAAGGATCCAATCACGTCGTCCAAATACGGGATAATGCGAATGCCGGACAGTTTGATTAGGGTGCTGAGTATGACAGGTCCCTGCGGCGAAAAGTCGAGAGTATTCAACTTGATCGACAGCGTGTCTATAATGTAATCCGAATTCTCTACCAGCAGTTCTCGCACGCTTGTATACTCGCAACTTTGGGTAATAGCAGTTATTGTTTGCTGGGCTGACTGACGGACTGCGCTGTTTGGTGAGCCCAAAAAGTCAACAAGAGGGTACAAAACATCCATGAGCTCACTCTTGAAATCTTGGCCCATGTACCGAGCTATGCTTTCCATGCCTTGTAACGCAAAGCACAAGACAGCGTCATCATATCTTTCATTTCCTTTCACAACCGCGAGCGACGAGCTTGACTGGGTAAACACATCTGAGGTGAACGAGTACATGTCCAGCGTAAGATCATCTTTTTGATTTCGCGTCAGATTACCAGTGTCAGAATCGTCAATCATGAGCCATTCGCTGCCTTCTGCGGCCCCATTTCCTACAATTCCTGCATATGTATTAACGGCCATCCATGCCAACATCACCTTTGAAGCAGGGTCTGTAGCTTCCTGGATCTGAGATAACAGGTTTTCTAGTCCAGCTGGTGTCTTGACTATCGAACCTGTGTACTTGAGGGTCTCTTTCAGTTTCACCTCAAGCGCCCTATTGACCAGCTCAAACCCTAGGTCTGAAAATAAGCTCGTCTCCTTTGAAGTTGTCACTACTTCTGTTGAGGTCGCCAACGCTGTGAGCTCGCTCGTCTGGGCCAGCACCGCTGGCATCAATTTTGTCGACGTCTTTGGAATCAGTGCTTCTTGCAGTGTTTTCAGAAGCAAATCCTGAAAATAGTCGATATCGGCTCGTTGGTCAGACAGAAAAGACGAGAGCATTTTTATACTGGTTGTAGTACACCCTAGGATCAGCAGACCCTGCGATTCATCATGAGCGGTCAGAAGCCGTGGTAATGACTGAATCCAGTCATAAATTCGTTCCTTCAGTGTCTCTTGTACAAAATCGCTCTGTGTCAGCAGCACTCCAAACTGGAAAAACGCAGTCTCTGTTAGTTGCGGAGAAACAGTAGTTTCGAGACTCGCGACGACCACCACATTGTCAACCAGTATCGCAACACAGTTTTCAAGCGCGTAGAGTGATGTCGTAAGTAGATCAAGCGAGAATAGAACCAATGAATTCAAAACTTCTGACCTTGGGTGTGACCTCATTGTAACAAGCGTATTCAGCGACACTTTGACCTGGCCTTTAGAAGCGGTCAGCCAGGACTGGGTTCTGAAGCTTTTCACATCTGCTGCTATCTCATTTTTTTTGCTGTGTAGAGATAGGTCGTCATCATTAAACACCTTGCTCAGCGTCACTCCAAACAGCTCTATAGCCTTCACCAATACTTTGTAATGCCTCTTTCCGTTTCTTTGCCCTAGCACTTTGGTCATGGCAGACACTATTCCCGGCATCAAAGAAGCCAATACATCACCATCTGTTAACAGTTTTGAGACTAAAGTCAGTAGTGCATCTAAACTATGCAGTTGAATCTCCAGATTGTCCTCTCCTAGTACAGCACAGTCCAGCAGAACTGTAATAGTATGACCCAACGACGGCAGCATCTCGATTCCCTGTCTAAATTCATTCGCCAACGCCGAAACATTCGAAATCGCCAAAAACAGCGAATTGATAGCCTCACACCCCGCTGCACCAGTCTCGTTCAGCCTCAGCTTCTCATTGTTCCCTTGCTTTGCACTCGGCGGTCCACCGACCAGCATCGTAAACAACATGAGCAGCTGCTTCGCCATCTCTGGCGCCAAGCTCGTCGACCACGCATTCTGGAGCAGGAAATTCAGAATCCTGAGCACATACTCTGTAGCTCGATCCCCCAGCGCTTGTTTCTGTAGCACATGCGATATTGGAAAGAAAAGGTACTCTGCAAACGACGCATTAATCACAAGCTCGGGAGTTTCAATCGTTTGGAGAGTCAGGAACAGGGCTTGCAAAGCATCGGCTAGTTCGGTGGAGTTGGGTTTGAAGAGCCTGTCTGGCACCAGCGCCATTTGTGAGAGCGCAATGCATTGATCCTTGACCTGGACAAGTCAGTAATAAATCCAAATATATGAAATATAACTTACCTTTGCAAATGCCAACTTCCTCTGCTCCTCTATTAAATCCATCCTGGCTTTACTTCCATAGATCGTGATTGTCTTTGGCAATAGTGCTCTGGGTTGATTTAAATTCAATCGATCACGTGAACACTTGGATCTCGACATAATTCAACCTTTTTTCCATCATCGTTCAAGTCTAGATCCTAGATCTCGAGCTTCAACTAGAAATGCATTAGGTGTACTAAACTTGATTTTGATACTAAAATAACCAGGCAATGTCAATTGATAGTGATACACCCTTATATCAGGCCTTGAAATTCCGATTCCAAGCCAATTGCAGCAATGTTCTCACTTATGTTGATACCATGGATCATAAACCGACCTGTAAAAGTATCTCGTTAGAACCATGGCCAGATCAATCTCATCTTCTTAGTTTTGTAATCTTGGCTTCGTATCCTCAAGTTGAAGCGTCCAGATATCATTCACATCATCGGCTTTCTCAGATCTGTCAGATGCAATCGGCTATCTGAGTTCAGCAAGCACGTGACCGATTGCTTTTCTTCTATGTTTGGCCTTCAAACATTGAGAACCAAACCACAAAGACACAAGATACAATGGCTGCACAAGATGTAAGTATTTCAAGTTATTCATGGAATAATCATGCTAATGGTCTATAGGGATTGACTCCGGCCGAGGTTTGTTTAAAGAATTATGTCTTTTTCTGCGGTTTCTAACGTTGATAGTCGTTACTGACAGCCTCGCTTGCTGGAGTGTCTGCCGCCGCCGTGGAGGGTCTAATAACATGTAGGTTTCACCATTGGCTTTCCAGAGCTATTGATTTGCTGACTGACTATAGATCCATTTGACTTTGTGAAGACTCAATCTCAGCTCTGCAGGCGAGTTCATGGCTTTCGGTATGAGACGCCTGCGCTCTCTCGGACCTTATACAGAGGAGTGTCGGCGTTAATAACAGGCAATTGTATCAAGGCTCTTGCAAGGTACTCTGTATATAATATATCTACTCAGTTCATGGCAGATAATACGGGTACGGTGGCAGCTCCACAGGTAGTCGTGGCAGGAATGATGACTGGTAAGAAAATCAATCAAGACAGAGGTATCAAAATGCTAACGATATAGGTTGTGCTGAATCTTTGGTAGTTGTTCCATTTGAGAGTAAGTGCTTGCATTGTACTATGAAGAAAGTGAATATTAACCAGTATAGATATAAAGACGACCATGATTCAAAGAACGTTAACTGCAGAGCAGCTTGGTTCATCGAAGCCAAAGTTGAAGACGGATTCACACTCGACTTCTCACTCAGCATCTCTTAAATCTCAGACGAAGGGAGTTCCAAAGACGGACTCGCACTCTGTTTCTACTCCTCACAAATCTCATCCTCACCAAAGACCTCAAGTTGTCCGCCCTCCCCAATCTAGCATACCCTCTCGCAGCATAGCTCTACATCCTATTGACCCCAGCATCAAAACATTATGGGGAAATATGAAGTCAATGTACACCACTCGCGGGCTGCGCTCCTTTACCCAAGGGTTTGGACCTACTATCGTTCGGCAAGTAGTTTTTTCTGGTGTTCAGTTTACTACTTACAATGCGGTAAAACAAGCTATTCATCCAAAGTCAAACGATGCAATGCCTACTTACAAGATTGTTTTTGCAGCGGCGGTGAGTGGTATGGCTGTGGTGGCTGCCACCCAGCCAATCGATCTGGTCAAGACTAGAATGCAGAGCATCAACGCACGGACCATTTACAAGTCAACACCAAGGACAATATATAAAGTATTTGTTGAAGAAGGGTGGACAACGTTTTGGGTAGGCTCCGTACCTCGCTTTTTCAAGATTGCGGGCGGAAGCGCAATCACTTTTATACTATACGAAACGTTTGACACTATTGTGAGGAAGGCAACTACACAAAATCCTTTTTCGCCAAAATAGGCATCTAATGATTTCATATCAAAAAAATTGGCATTAGGGATCTATCATATAATTTATGTCTTTTTGTTTTCGTATTGGTTTAAAACCACTTGTCCTTGTTCTGGAGAATGCACTTCTGCTCACCCTCAGTGAGGTTTCCAATGATGTAAGCGGTCTCTCCCTGAGCATTGAGAACCTCAGTAACCTCAGCAACATTCTCAGGCTTAACAATGATGGCCATGCCAATACCCATGTTCAAGGTCTTGGCGATATCATCAACAGGAACGTTACCAGCATGAGCCAACCACTTGAAGATGGGAGGAAGAGGATAAGAAGTAACGTCAATCTCGGCGTTAAGGTGCTTGGGCAGAACGCGAGGAACGTTCTCCACCAAGCCACCACCAGTAATGTGAGCCATTCCCAAAATGAGATCTTTCTTAATGGCTGCCAGGATTGGCTTCACGTAAATTCTAGTGGGGGTCAACAGCGATCTTCCAACAGTAATCTCAGTGGTAGACCAGGGAGCCTGACTAGAGTAAGAAAGGCCCTTGACCTCAAGAATCTTTCTGACAAGCGAAAAGCCATTAGAGTGGACACCGCTTGAGGCCAGACCAAGGATCACGTCTCCAGCAGCAAACTCTGACAGCTTGGGGAGGACCTTGTCTCTGTTGACAGCTCCAATGCAGGTACCATTACAGTCGTAGTCATCACCAGCATAAAGACCAGGCATTTCAGCGGTCTCACCACCAATAAGGGCACAGTTGGATTCAATGCAACCCTGAGAAACACCAGAGACAAAAGCGGCAGCCGTCTCAATGTTCAACTTACCGCTGGCAAAGTAATCAAGGAAGAGAAGAGGCTCAGCACCCTGAACAATTAAGTCGTTGACACTCATGGCGACAAGATCAATACCAACAGTATCGTGGATACCAGTAGACTGAGCAATCTTGAGCTTGGTACCGACACCATCTGTAGCACCAACCAAAAGAGCGTCCTCATAACCAGCAGCCTTAAGATCGAAGATTCCTCCGAATCCACCAATCTCAGCATCAGCGCCAGCACGGCGAGTGGCCTTGACCTTAGCTTTGATCTCCTCAACAAATCTATTACCCTCATCAACAGAAACACCAGCCTGAGAGTAGGTAATAGAATGCTGGGGCTTGCTACTGTCACGGAAAGCTCTGTGTGCAATATCCTTTCTGAAGTACTTGCCCTCAAAGGAGACCTTATCAACACCCTCGTATGCCTTCTTAACAGCTTCCTCGAGAGTGGGAGCAGTAGCAGAAGAAGCAATCACACGACCGCCAGCAGTGACAACTTTGCCGTCTTTGATGGTAGTGCCCGCATGGAAAATAACGTTATTCTCGGAAGTTTCGTCAATAGTGATAACGTCACCCTTCTTGTAACTGTTGGGGTAACCGCCAGCAGACATGACAACAGTAGCAGCAAAACCAGGATCAATCTTGATTGAAACAGAGTCCAATCTGTGCTCGGCACAAGCAAGGAAAATCTGGGCAAGGTCGGTGTCTTTCGACAGCAATGGGAGAACAGTTTGTGTCTCGGGGTCACCAAAGCGGACATTGTATTCAAGAACCTTGGGACCGTTCTTGGTGAGCATAATACCAGTGAAAAGAATTCCGACGAATGGGAAACCGTCCTTACGCATACCAGCAATAGTGGGCTTCAGAATGGTCTCTCTGATCTGCTCGAGCAAAGCGGGAGTACCGCAAGGAGCGGGAGCATAAGCGCCCATACCACCGGTGTTCAGACCAGTATCGCCATCACCAATTCTCTTGTGATCTTGTGCGGGGGGAAGATCGATAACAGTGTAACCGTCAGAGAAGGCAAGGATAGACAGCTCGTCACCCTCGAGGAACTCTTCAACGACGACTTCATCGCCAGCATCACCGAAAGCACGATCTTGCATAATTTCCTTCAAGGCAGCATAGGCTTCTTCCTTGCTCTGGGGAATCAACACTCCCTTACCAGCAGCAAGACCGGAGGCCTTGATCACAACATTGTGATCAACCGAGTCGACGTACTTCTTGGCCTCCTCAAAATCTGTGAAGTTACCAAAAGCAGCAGTAGGAATGTTGTGCTTAGCCATAAAGTCCTTGGAAAAAGTCTTGGAGCCTTCCATAACCGCTGCCTTCTCGGAAGGGCCGAAAGTTGGAATACCAACCTTGCGGAAGTGAGTCTCAATACCGTCAACCAAAGGCTGCTCGGGGCCAGGGACCACCAAGTTTACCTGATTGCTCAGAGCAAACTCAACAAGTTTAGCGAAGTCACCGCCAGCAATGTCAACGTTTTGCACCTTTGCAAGACCAGCAGCCGTTCCTCCATTGCCGGGTGCGACATAGATGGTCTTAACGGAAGGGGACTGGGCCAAACGCCAGGCAAGAGCATGCTCTCGACCACCGTTGCCAACCAGCAAAATAGTCAAATCTGAAGACGACATGGGTGGGAATAATTCTTCTTAATAGTTACAACAGAAGAAAGTCAAAAGAAGAAAGCCTTTGGTGAGTCAGTGAGTTTTTTTTTTTTTTCTTTCACAAAGATTTTTGGGATGCATATTGATTACACAATGATTATTTATGATGACGTAATTTTTGTTGGAGTGATTCTGTTGTTTGTGACACAGAAAGACTTCAGAAAGAATCTATGGAATAGCAGATCCAAAGCAATTATGTCATTTTAATATGAATAGATTATACTTTAAGTTGATGTGTAGAATTCAATTTTCCCCTGAGGTTTCGTCTTCTTACTACTAACTCTTTTGCGGAAGCTATTTACAGACTCCAATTCTAACCCAAGCCCATAGCAAAGACAAGGATGTAAAGCATCAGTAGAATTCTTGTCAGAAAATAGATATACTGATCAGAAAATATCAAGTATGCAATAGATTGCATATTCTCCCTAAAGAATCACAAATAGGTCAATTCAGGCTATGAAAAGATCTCTATATTAAATATTATCCATTTCAAACCACTATACATAAAGAAACGAACTGTTCAGAATAACAATATGTGACCTCCAAAATAAAATAAAAATGCACATAATAAATGAAATCCTTTAGGTATAAACTGCGCAGCCAAATTTTTGGGAGCGGCTTCTGTTGGTTGTAATGATGACGTTGTCATACTACATTCTCCATTGCAATTCGATGTCTGGAGGGTTGTCGAAATATGCTGCTCTGTTGGCGCTTTAGATTGATTTTCTGCAATAGAAGATTTTGAAGTTAATAAAACGCCCGTTTGTAAAGATTCAATTTGACTGTGTGTAACTTTGGCATAGGTTGAATAGGAAGAATCCACATTATCTGAACTAGATCGTGTAAAAGCTTGCGAAGTGGAATGCGACGAGCTTGGAAAATATGAGTTAGATAAAGCGGGTGTAGTTGATTTTAGGCCACCTGAGGTTGCAGATGGAGTTTGAAGATTTCCAAATGATAAAGATGAGTAAAGTTGGGTCGAGGAAGCAGGCGATTGCATGGTTATATCTTGTAATTTGGACGTCTCCTCAAATGTGTCATATGTTTTGCCCAGGTTGGAAATTGAGCCTGCTGAACTGGTCACACGATTATTCCATGAAGTACATGCTGAAGCTTGCTGTATGTCTTTAATAGTATTGCTTGAAGATGGTGAATTGGGTAGAACTGATAAGGACGTTGGGAGCAGTTGAGGGTAAGATGGCTGAGACTTGGTAGAACCAACTACTTCAATGCTTGTAGAAACTTGATGTGGATGACTTTCTTTAGCTGGTTGTACAGAAGATGTTTGTGAAGTGATTTGAGGTGACAAAGAAGTCAATGGGAAATCTGAAGATGGTGAAGGGGAACAAGAGGTTAAACCAGATGAAGTTGATGGCACAGGATATAAACTAGAAATGATAGAAAGTGTTGAGAGTAAAGTGGGACCCAAACTTAAGTCTGTAGTTGAGGAAGAAGTTACTATGGATGTTGAAGATGGAATCAATGAGGAAGACGTAGTAGTTGAGTTGGGATAAAAAATTATTGATGTCAGAGAAGATAGTGTAGATGGATTTGAAAAAGATGTTGAAGAAGTGAAAATGGAAGAATCTGAGATTGATGAAATTGAAAGCAATGATGTAGTTAAAGTAGAAGAAGACCTTGAGGAGAGTGAAGATGCTGAAGAAGTTGAAGTAGAGGTAGAAGTTGAAGCAGAAGTAGAAGTGGGAAAGCTGGAAGAAAGAATTGAAGAAGTAATAGATGTAGTTAAAGAAGAAGAAGAAGAAGAAGAAGTCGAGGAGGAAGAGGAGGGAGAACCGGTAGAAGACGTTAAAGAAGAGGAAGAAGTTGAAGAAGTAGTTAAGGGAGTTGACAAGGAAGTTGAAGAGGAAGAAGAGGAACTAGAAGAACTAGAAGAAGGTGAAGTCGAGGAGGAAGAGGACGTTAAAGAGGAAGAATTTGAAGAGGAAGAAGGTGAAGAGGAAGAGGAAGAGGAAGAGGAAAAGGAAGAGGAAAAGGAAGAGGAAGAGGAAGAAGAGGTGGAAGAAGAACTAGAAGAAGGTGAAGTCGAGGAGGAAGAGGAAGAGGACGTTAAAGAGGAAGATGAGGAAGGTGAAGAAGAAGAGGAAGTTAAAGGTGAAGTTGAAGAAGAAGAAGAAGTTGAAGAAGAAGTTGAAGAAGTTGAAGAAGAAGTTGAAGAGGAAATTAAAGAAGGAGTTGAAGAAGAAGTTAAAGAGGAAGAGGAAGAAGAAGTTGAAGAAGTTGAAGAAGTTGAAGAAATTGAAGAAGTTGATGAAGTTGATGAAGTTGATGAAGTTGATGAAGTTGATGAAGTTGATGAAGTTGATGAAGTTGATGAAGTTGATGAAGTTGATGAAGTTGATGAAGTTGATGAAGTTGATGAAGTTGATGAAGTTGAAGAAGTTGAAGAAGAAGTTGAAGAAGTTGAAGAAGAAGTTGAAGAAGTTGAAGAAGAGGTGGAAGAAGAACTAGAAGAAGTTGAAGAAGAAGTTGAAGAAGTTGAAGAAGTTGAAGAAATTGAAGAAGTTGATGAAGTTGATGAAGTTGATGAAGTTGAAGAAGTTGAAGAAGTTGAAGAAGAAGTTGAAGAGGAAATTAAAGAAGAAGTTGAAGAAGAAGTTAAAGAGGAAGAGGAAGAAGAAGTTGAAGAAGAGGTGGAAGAAGAACTAGAAGAAGTTGAAGAAGAGGTGGAAGAGAAGGCAGAAGTTGAAGAAGTTGTAGAAGATGGAGTTACGACATACAGCTCGCAAAATAGAAACATTGGGTTCAGCAATGGAATAATGCGTTGATCTATATCAAAAGCACACATATGGCAAGAAGTGTATATCCATCCAACTGGAGGACAGAAACTTGTGAAAAAATCATTAAGGGGGACATTATTGCTGACATTGTCATTGAAAAGACCAATTAGCGCTTGGCAAACCGTATGGCAAGGGCTGCTTGGCAAGTCAGGCAGGACACTGGGCGTGGGATAAGTGGTCGGGGAAGCAGTCGTGGATGTTGAAGCGGAGGTGAATGTTGGAAGAACTTCAGGAGGTGGAACTACTCCACAGTAGTCATATAGCGGTAGCAAAAATGGACGATATAGAGTCCAGTAAGATCCAGATGTTGCGCACTCCCAACATGCCTCCAAAAAATATGTCTTGGGAGGGCAGAATGCAGAGTGATCAGGCACATAGTCGGTGTTTATTAAAGAAATAGCCAAGTTGCACTTTTGTTGGCATGGATAATCGGGATAGATGGAAGGAATTGAAGGCGCTGGATCACGTTTTTCTAGTTTACTCCATGCATTATTTGATGATACTTCATTCAGATCAGGTGAATTAGATCCAATAGTATATCGTGAAAGTTTATCACAAAACACTGTCGAAGAGATCAACAAATTGAGAAGTACTAAAGGAACTGGAGATTTCATTGTAATTGACTAAATTGAGTATCACAAAAAATTGAAAATTGCAAGTTCGCAAAAATTTTTGGAGGAAAGATATTGCCAAAACAATGTATATTTCAGAAATCCTTGAGTATATATTTGCCCAGAGCCGTACTCTACTTAATTTATGTTATAGGCCGATCGAATTTGAATCAATCCATAAACAGCGGTAGGATTTGATTCTGTCGCATTAAAAGAATTTGAATTGCAGATTTTATTCGATCAAGCTAGCATCTTGAAGTAAAAATAACCAAACATACATGCATGGCAATATTGAGAAAATATATAGATCTTTCTTGTGTGCCATGACTTTGGGCCTAATTGCCTTTGAGTGCTTGGAATGTTATAACTTTATTACACGCTTATTGAACTGCATGCTTCTTTCAATCAGATGTACTTATAATCAAGAGCGGCTCAAGTATAGGCCTACCTAAAAATTTGTGGTAAGTTATATAAATGAGATATATATAAAACGGGTAAAGTAACCTTTTCACGGGTGAGAAATATTATATCAACAAAAATAGCACTGAGTGGTCTAATTTTTAGCCCCACTAACCTGTATTAAAACACATGCATGCAGAAGTTCTTGAGATATCAAGACCATTTGTGCATAGACCTTCATGAATTATTTTAGAACTATAGCACTATAAGTATAAAAAGGCCGTTGTACGTGTGGATTAATTCAGAGAGGAGTGGTCTCATCTCATGTTAATTAGATATTTTGCAGCTAAAATATGCAAATGGGTCTTGAAAAGAGTTATGCTGCAATTTTGACGTCTGGAACACAAATAGTTTTGTGGGGGTATTATCAATGAGAGTGCGAACTCGGGGCGTTCTCTGTCGAACTTTCGCAAGTAAATTTCCAATAGGCTATTATGCTTAAAAAAATGAAAACCTTGTATGAAGAGAAGAGAGCCAAGATTGCGTTAATCCATTCTCTTCTTCTCACTTAGTTCACACTTTGTGGATACATCATTAACCATCTGAACAAAGAGAGGTCAATACGAGGGAGTATATAAAGCAAGATGGAAGCCCAACAAATTACAATAGATTGGTTCAAAGCTATTTACGATCTAGTTATACTTCATCTCATCACGATATATATTTTTGAACGTATAGTTCAGACCCAGCTTGGAATAGTTCGTACACTAGAAAAAAATAAGTTACGTCACGGTCCCACCATTGACATCATTTTTTCAACTGCAAATCGTCCCTCCTACATGTGAACAAGGCTACATACAGAGAGATTAAGTATAGGTTATAAGCAATTTTAAAGCAATTAATTATAGTTATAATGTTATAATCATGAACGTTTATATAAAATATAATAGTAGACAACACCAAAATACAAAGCAAATATTCAGATTTCATGATTAACAGTCTTAGCAGTTTACTTCATCGAGATATGTAGTGGCAGTGTCGAAGTACAATAATGCAAAGACTGTATACTGTGACTTAATGTTTAAGTACCAAGAGTCCAATAGAGTTGTAAAGAGGGCGTCTAAGTCAAAGATAATAAGCAAAGCTAAAAATTTCAGTCCAATGCAATTAACCAAAGCATAGTGCATTGCAAGTGCCGTCTATTGCTAATCGTTTGAGATGGAAAAAAGAAATTAATGAGGAACAGAAAAATGGGCGTAGTTTCAGATGCATGAGAAAGAAATTGGCGCAATGGATAGTTGTCATTTACGCGAAGATTTCAGACAGAGATCTTAGCCAGATCTTCAGCCTCAATTGAAATGAAACTTGATGCATTTATAATGAAACTTGGTTATGCCCATTAATTTTAACATCCAAACCCAGCAAGTTTTTGATCCAGCAATTTTTTGGAATAGATTTATAAGTGTATATTTGAAAGTAACACAAAGTTACACACTCTTGTGCTTCAAGAGTTTCGCGACATAATATCTAAGTTTTTGAGTAGTCCTGACACTTTAAAACTAATAACCTGGCTACTTCACGGTTAATGACAAACTTCGGATAGGCTATCCATCGCAGGCAGAGGCTGCACATCGTTATGATATCTGGTTTTTTTGTGTCATATTAATTGCAATTTGTATTCTAGAAGATATGCGCGTTCGAAGTAATGAAATCCACAGACGATCTACTTGCATATATAGGCATGCATGCATGGTTATAAATAGTTCGTA
>JAJMHO010000014.1:229122-249610 GCA_030566085.1 Geotrichum histeridarum
TTTTTTCAAAAAAAAAAAAAAAAAAAAAAAAAAAAAAAAAAACCCACTGAAGTCTGGTTCATGATCTTTATTTAACCGCTGCGTCCTTCGAAACTTGAGCATACATAACGATCAGCATCTACAACGGAAGAGAAAAGAACCAAATTTCATGGTTACGGAGACCGACTGTGGCTGACTGTGTCACTTGTAAAGAATATTTCAAATGAAATGGAGGACTTCATGTCTCTTACATTGACTATATATTAATGTCCACATAAAATCAAAATACAAGAAAAAACCCCTATGTCATACACCTGCTGCAAATTGCTAGCGGATGAATCTTGAATTGCTTTTATCCCAAGATGAAGTTAGTTACAGGAACTACTGCAGCTGGGGTGAGCCACATAAACCAAGGGTGATAACTTCTGATCGTAAAGGTTATAACAGTACCTGTTTTCAAAAAGTTTTTGCTCCTTACTCTAAAAGATCCTTTTACATGAAGATATCACATTTAGACAGATCGATCACTGTGGGATAGCCTGATAGAAAAGAAGAATTTTTGATACTGATCAAAGTTTATGTTTAATCCCCGGATCATGGGATACAGATCTATTTTTTAACGGCCTGGAAAACTTTAACTTCAGACTTTAAATTTGATAACCCAATGGAGTTTGAAATGCACTTTATTTCGAAAGAAAAAAAATCAGAGCACCTTCAACTTGGTTATGTATCCATAGCTATAAAATAGTAACTACTCTGATTGTAAGAGCCATGATTATCTATAATTCGTGGGGTGAGTGGAGAATGCTGTACTAAAAAGATGGTACCTTGAGAATAGGCAAATTTGCCATTTGAATCAAAAGTTGAAAAAGAAATTATGCAAACTGGTTGAAAACTGTTGCGTTTCCTAAACTTAGAATCTAAAAATCTAACCTCTTCTGGACAATGTGTTGTAGATCCAGACTTAAGCCAAAAATAAACTTTTCAATACGTTGTCTTCCATAATAAGATATGGACATGAATGTTTATATATAGTCCGTCCTGTATGGTTATTACTATATATCAAAACAGAGATCTATAGATGTAACTATGGTTGACCAAGAAATACTTCTAAATGATAACAGTAGGATACAGAACTTGAGACAATCTGCAGCCAAAAACAGGTTCAAAAAATGAGACTCTCTGCATATTAAAGCCGAGTATAACATAATAAAGATTCATTAATCGCAGGGCTATCGTATAACAAAATTGTTTATTAACCCCATAGCTCCCCTCAAGCAAGCCCATGTTTTCTGTTGAAGAAATTGGCCAACATTATACATTGCCATGTGGGGTATAGCGTACCAATCTTTACTTCCTCTTCTTTTGCTGGCTTCCACAACCGTAAATTCTGCTGCCCTTCAAGCAGGATCAAGGCTCCATGCTCGCGACTACCCTGAAATCCCAAGAGACGACAACGATGATAACCAACTTTCAATTTGCAAAATTCACTGCAATTCTGGAATTGATACTTTGAATAGTATTGGTGGTGATGTTTCTCTCCGTGACGAGTTGTGTGATCCAAACTTGTTCGTTTTCGAGGGTTGCTTCGGCTGTTGTACTCAAGGAGATAGATGGCCAACATTTTACCCTTATGTATTGCCAATTTTCAATTTTTGTGGAAGAACTCCACCTCCTTTGCCCTCACCAAGTTCTTCTACAACTTCAAGTTCTTCAAGTTCTTCAAGCTCCAGTTCTTCGAGTTCCACAACTTCGAGTTCCATAACTTCAAGCTCCACAACTTCGAGTTCCTCAAGCTCTTCCAGCTCTTCGAGTTCCTCAAGCTCTTCAAGTTCTTCAAGTTCTTCAAGTTCTTCAAGTTCTTCAAGTTCTTCTAGTTCTTCAAGTTCTTCAAGTTCTTCTAGTTCTTCAAGCTCCAGTTCTCCAAGCTCCTCCAGTTCATCAACTTCCTCAAGTTCTTCCACAACTTCAAGTTCTTCAAGTTCTTCAAGCTCTTCCAGCTCTTCGAGTTCCCCCAGTTCTCCAAGCTCCTCCAGTTCTCCAAGCTCCTCCAGTTCATCAACTTCCTCAAGTTCATCAACTTCCTCAAGTTCTTCCACAACTTCTAGTTCTTCCACAACTTCTAGTTCTTCCACAACTTCTAGTTCTTCCACAACTTCTAGTTCTTCCAGTTCTTCAAGCTCTCCCAGTTCTTCAAGCTCTTCTAGTTCTTCAAGTTCTTCTAGTTCTTCAAGTTCTTCAAGTTCTTCAAGTTCTTCAAGTTCTTCTAGTTCTTCTAGTTCTTCAAGTTCTTCAACTTTGAGTTCCACGACTTCAAGCTCCCCAACTTCAAGTTCTTCAAGTTCCTCAAGCTCTTCCAGCTCTTCGAGTTCCTCAAGCTCTTCAAGTTCTAGTTCAAGTTCTTCGAGTTCCTCAAGCTCTTCCAGCTCTTTGAGTTCCTCAAGCTCTTCAAGTTCTTCAAGTTCTTCTAGTTCTTCAAGTTCTTCAAGTTCCAGCTCTTCAAGCTCCAGTTCTCCAAGCTCCTCCAGTTCATCAACTTCCTCAAGTTCTTCCACAACTTTCAGCTCCACAACTTCAAGTTCTTCAAGTTCTAGTTCTTCAAGTTTTTCAAGTTCTTCAAGTTCCTCAGGTTCCAGCTCTTCAAGTTCCAGTTCTCCAAGCCCCTCAAGTTCTTCAAGTTCTTCAAGTTCTTCAAACTCTTTAAGCCCTTCAAGCTCTTCCACAGCTTTGAGTTCCACAATATCATCAATCTCTGATACATCTTCTTCTTCAACATCTTCTACCTCTTTAAACCCTTCTTCTTCTTCTTCTACTAGAATCTCTTCATCATCAACGTCAGGACTCTCAACCCCAAGCTCTTCAATATCTTTTAGTTCTTCTGGTTCTTCTAGTTCGCCATCATCTTTAAGCTCATCTTCCAGCAGGACATCTTCAGTTTCATCTTTGTCCATGTTGTCGCCCAGTTCTACTGCCTCTTCTTCTTCTTCCATTTTACCCTCTACTTCTTTGATATTCTCCAACTCCTCTTCTTCTCTGTCTAGTTCCGCTCTATCACAGCCTCCTTCCACTTCTACTTCAACTACAGTTTCATCTACCATCTCTATAATTTCTTCTAGATTCCAAAGTAATCCAGTGCTAACTGGAGTTGCTTCATCTAGATTCAGGTCTGATGATATACAGACCCCAAGCCCAACTTCTTCTGACATTCGTGCAACAACAGTGAAATCTGGGTTAATATCTGGCTCTTCTACAATAACTCTACAGCCATTGCTGCCAATTGGCACATCTTTGACTTGCTCAATTAGTTCAGTTGGTTCAGCAGTCAAGCCTAATAACCAGCATGCAAGTTCTACTTGTGTTGATCCCACACAAGTGCAACCTGTGATGCCTACAATCTCCTTTCAACCCCAGATATCTCCTGCCAATTCTAGGGCAATTGATACTCCTGAAGTATTACAATCATCTGTTCCAAGAGATCCTACGGCATCTAATCTGGCTTCAACTACTGAACTGCTAGTATTAATGTCTGTTTTACCTGCTGATATTGTGGTTTCTACCGTGACTCACTGTTCGTCATCTCGTTGCTCAACAGCAATTTCAACTTATGTCAGGAGCTCTCAAACACCAAATCCTAAGCCGTCTTCTACAACTTGTGCTAATTGCCATCAAACTGAGAACCGTTCTTCATTCAGCACTTCCAATACATCCCCAAGTTTGTCAAGCCGAGTATCTCAGAGTGGATCAAATCCAATCACCAATTATTCTAATTCTCCCGCTCCAACAACTCTGCTGCCTAAAGAGTGTAATAGTGATTGCATTGCCCCATCTACTTCTTCAGTTTCGCCACAAGCTGGACTTGTTCAAGCTAATCAAGGCACACGAGTTAACATATCAAAAAGCTTTCTCTTGTGTTCAATTGGTTTATTGTCCTCTCTTTTTGTTTTCATTGCTTGACATGGATGTCTTGTCCTTTCTATTTTAGTTTTGTTTATGGAGTTAAGTTGATTACCATCTAATAGAAAAATATTTATGAGCTAAACTTTTCTTCATTAATAGCTAGTGAACTTCACAGGTCTAGTTAACAAATATTGTCACATAGCAAACTGATCAATTTTATTAACAAGGAGTGATGATATCCCTTTCCATCAACCATCAGTTATCGCAAAAATAATATTAGAGTTACAATTTTCTTCGGTGTCTCAGTTGAGATCAACGTTACAATCATGACCCCTTGGTACTGTACTGATAAACATTATCTTAGAATCATGGTCGAGCTCTTTTTCCAACATCTATGCTTATTTTAATAGAATTTTGAAAGAAAATTGTTTATTTTGTAAAACACTAAAAACACACGGCCATGATAAGAAAACAGCAAAGTGTGAAAATGGAAGGAATATTATTAGAGGGAAATTATGCATAGCTCATTATTCACAGTATACACGTGAAAACCGAGCTTAATGCATCAGGGTGGCGTTTTAGAAGTTTGAACCGAATAATATGATTGTCTCATAATGATATTATATCATGCTTAGTTAGGTGCTTGCATAGACTTGTATTCACAAGCCTTGAAAATCCTGTACCTCTTTCAATTTGAGACTGCTCTTGCTGAACGAATGTACCGGATCTGCTATTTTGTTACCTTTTTTTAGCACGGTAATTAAATCACTCAGAACTAAGGTCAATCCGGGTGTTGTAAAGCTAGCTGCCATAAGCCATATCCAGTTGTCCGGAACAACTAAAACCTTAAACAATACTTAGCTAGCTCATCATTTGATAGATAATTGGCAATTCTCTAGCTAGCGGCAATGGCAGGTTACTGAGCCCTGAATGATGCATACTTAGTACTGTTACTGTTTGTTTACTGTTCATCAGCCGACACTGCTTGGCACTCATATGTCACTGCTCCAGGATCTTGAACTCGCATTCGGCTTTCTACCATTCAATATTGCATGATTAAAAAGTCTCACTTTGCCTTTGATATCACTGTTTTCTCGCTGCTCATCCATAATTACATCTCATATTCGACTTGAGGTTCACAGCTCAAGAGATCTAATCAGATCTACCTTCAGATTCAACGGCTTTCACGTGATAGACCAACAAATTAAGGATCTAGACTATCACATGCCAATAAAAGCCCATAATGTAGCCAACCAGCCATGCAGTTTACCCTCTCTCCGAATGTCCCAACCAAAAAATCTTCCCAATTTTAAGGTTATCGAGGCCGGGCGTTCTCGTTTTCACAATCCTTTAAATTTAGGCCTACTAGCTACTTCTGATTTGGACGTAAAACATATATTTTTTTCTTTTTTTCTTTTTTTCTCTTCTTTTTTTTCCTTCCTCTTCGCCTCGTTGCCTTGCTACCTATTCAGATATTTAAACCGAGCTCTTTGCTCTTTGCTCTTTTCTTCTCTCCAGCTCATTGAATTCAATTCAGTCTCATGCAGCCTCTCAAGTACATCCCAAAGCCATCAATGATTTCATACTCCAAGCTACCTCTCTTCTCCGTCACATCCTCTATCTTCAATCCAATTCTGAAGAGCAGCCTCATAGCCGAAGACACTTCCAGCCAATATACCTCTACAACAGTTATCGAGCCCTCGAACGAAATAAGTCTACGCCAGTTACAACAGACAGCAGAAATTTTAAATGACAGCGACCTCGAACAAGAAATAAGGCAAGCCTCACACCTTCTCCTAGTGGCACTACGTCAACAGGACAAGGAATACGGCGGAGACGAAAAGCTGAGACGAGTGTTAATAGTGCACTCCATTGCTCGAATTCTTTGCGCTGCCACACCAGAAAATTTGACTGAAGCCGAGGTGTGTGAACTTAGAGCCTCACTACCTGCAGAGATTCTGGACTTCAATGAAGTCAAAGTGGAAGAGCCATATGTACCCCAGAACAAACTGGAATCACTGGTAGTAACGCTGGTGAGAGCTTTTTTCCTTGGTCTCAAAACTGCTGCACCGTTCACCAAAGAAATTCTGTTGGCTCTAGCACGTGAAGAGCGAAAATACAAAATTTCTGAGAAGGTTGTGGGAGTCAGCCTAAGCACGGCTGAAACTGTTTGCAATAGTGCCATCGGCAAAGCGCTGATCGCACGATCGCAAGGGGTAGTAGGATCTGTCCTTCGTGGTGTCACGCAGGGCATGGCCGTTATGATGGTTGACATCCAAGAACAACCGACTCGCCGACCTGCTGCAAGGCACAGGAAATCCGTTTCGACGTAACCCTGGCTTTTTAAGCTCATCATGTTCATTCTCATTCTCATCTCATTTTCATTAACTTCTGCGCATATTTATTAGGATACTATAGACCATTTTTCCATAGACAATCAAGTGGCTGAAACAGTCAAGGTTTGATCAACTTGAATAGCAATCTTCTCAATCGTAGAATCATGAGGGTTCCAAATAGAAAAGTAACCTCCCTGACCTTTCGAAAGGTCGCCTTCAACCCATTCGCCACCATACGTGCCATTTTCAATAGCCTTCAAAACGACTTCTGACTTGCCAATGTAATGCATATTATCGCCAGCAACTTTGATGACACAGTTGTGCCAAGGAGTTGGGATATGGAGCAAATCATCAAAGACAGGAGATGAATCGTTTTGATTCAATGACCGGATAATCTTACAGTCCTTGCGAGACAGCAAGCGGATTCCAAATTTTGGACCACTGTTGCTATGAGCGTGAATAGACAGGCGTATATGAAACGGAAACATGAGCTCAACCAGATTTGAGTATGCTTCGTTTCTCTTGATCATTTCGAAAGCAACTTTGCCACACAGTCTCTTTCTTGCAGAGCGAGATGCAGTCTTGATGACTGAATTCATAGCCAAGTCTTCTTCCATGAATCTTCGGAATCCCCGATACAAGGCCAGCTTGATCGGGTCTTGAGTATCAATGAGCGCGCGCAAAACATTGTCTTCAGTATGGCACCCAGCCATCATGATCTTTCGGCAAACATCTGATTCAGGGTCTATCTTAGTATTCAAGTAATGAGGAGTTTCAACGTTCTCGACATAGCTTGTTTGGAACTTGTGATGCTTAGAGGCAAAAACATCTGGGAGAGCCTTGAAGTCGAGAGTGTCCCTGCTGGCAATACTTGCAGCCAGCTTACGCAGGTTCCCGCCGTATTCATCTACGTCAGTATCATCTGCACCAATGCAATCGCTAAAGACATGGCCATCACTCACAATCCACACTTTCATTCCGGGAGGATAAATCTTGCTAATCTGTCTTCGAGCATCAAGAAGACGGCGTAGAGCAAGCTCCTCACCCTTATCAGGGCGCACACCTGCAACCTTAAGAGTATTGTGAGACTTGCAAGGAAACGCAGGAAGACAAGCTTCTATCTTCAGATTTCGATGGACAAAAAATCGGACTACACTCTGGAAACGCTGTCTACCCAAAGCTTCCCACTGGTCATCAGCCGTAATATGGCGAAGCTCATCTTCAAAGATCTTGGTGATTTTGTTGATGTAGTCCTCAGCGAGACTGTCCTCAACAACTGGCGAGTCGGCAAATCTTAAATTAGAGTGTCGCAAGACATGACCGATAAACCAAAGATCGAAATCAGATTCAGCACCATCAGAAGAATAAAATATTCCTCGAGTTTGACTTTCATTCTTAGCTTGATACTCAAAGACCTTAATTGAGTCATTGGTATTCATGCCCGGAAGAATGATTGCTGACTCGAAAAAGTCAAAGTCATTCAGAGTGATGGACTCCCTGGATTTCAGTAAAGAGCTGACTTCAGTCCACCTTGCCTCAAAAGTTCCAGCTTCTTTTCCACGAACAGCGTTTAGGTGCCCATTCTCGTTCTCGTAAGTGAAAAGCGCGAGAATGCTGGTATGCACAGAGAGATGGGGTTGAGCGAGATCAGAAGCAGGAGCAGACATTTGTTAAGTTGAAATTTCGAGGCAAGGACTGGAAAGTATGTACTGAGCAGTAAATGGAGAATGAGATGATGATATGAAAGCTCATCTTCTGTGCGAATCGTCTCAATTTATATTTGATTTATCTGATTGTCACTGATGTTTGATACACAAAAAGAATAAACAATTCACGGATTCATTGAATGACTGTCTAGTTTAACTTTTTACAAGTTCCTAATTGTTTTGGATTGTTAGAACTAGAAAAGTTAGATTTTGTGCTTTGAATCCATGCTAATGCGTTAAGTCTTAGAGGTGATTCGGTTCCACTCCATTCGCTCTTCATTATCTTTACCAAGCTTATATCTGCAGTCGCGCATAAACCTCTAAGGTTATATCTAAAGTCTTGAGTATCTTATTAGTAAAGGCATTGTTTATTTTTCAACAATTTCTATCTTTCACTTGTTTATTATGAATTATTGGAAGTGAGTGATGCTGGCTCAAACTAGATCACTTTGAGTGCTATATTACAACTGCATGAAATAATCATTCAAAATAAGGATCAATACACTGCCAGTTTGAGAGCACAATATATGCAGTCGTTCTTCAGTAAGCACAATCAAACATAATATGACTGTTTACTGTATTGTCTTGCATTAATAGCATTAATCAAGTAATTGCACTCAGTGTTGATAATACCACTGCTCGTATCTGTAATTGACAGTTTTACATTTGTCTGATATTGGTGTAGTTGCTTTTTCAACAACCAATGAATCCTGAAAATGCTATAGATTGTTTTGAAATAATTTTCAGAGCTTGATACTAGAAGGCAAGTACTCTAAAATGCTGCTTCACATTGGGGTAAGAGCATCTCTTCAACCAAACTTCAAGTGCTCTTAAATATACAATTCCCTGTCATCTTCACAAGTGAAATAATTTTTACAAAATAAATTTGAAGTTAGAATATTGCATTTTTTAAGTCTGAATTCATAGAACCAACTTTAGCTATTAGTATGTATATGTTTACTATCAACATGTAGGCTGACTTCGGTATTTCCAACTAATGAGGAAATATGAATCACAAACCTCAACTTAGTAGTAATGGGCAGTTCAGATCCAAGACATTTCCATGCACACAGCACTGACATCCAAAATTGAAAATTACAAACGCCATTCATATTCCTATGAAAAACTCTGCTCTTACTTTGATTTAGATCAAAACCGTCCCAAATATCTCTCCGCATTAGCTTGACTCAATACCTACTCTGGTGCTATTGAAACCTTTCTCGTGGGGGCTCTTGTATTAATCTCCATTAATTCGATGATTATTTCTGATTTTAACTGTAAGTTAATAATATTCAGATTATCTTGTGCAGCAATTCTTTTAGTGAAAGAAACAAGTTTACACTGCACATAGGGTGAACCTCAAGTTTTGCTTTTCTTTGATAATGGTAAATTCAATCAATCGTTCTATAGATGAAAACTAGTAAAAGTTATGTTAAGTCTAGTTTTGAAGATTTGATTTAGTTTGAAATGAGGTTACTTGTCTAAAAGCCCACATCTTCAAGACACTGCTCAGATCCAGGCAGCATAAGTTCTTAATCGTCGACAGGGAGAAAGATGAGACAGTTTTTGGATTGGGTCTAATAGCATTAATGATAACGTTCTGCTTCTGACACGATTCGTCATAATGGAAGAATTAGAATCAGAACACGGCCTTTGCTTTCAAATCTTAAATCGCCGCTCAGGGTCAACACAAGAAATCTTCCAGTTAAACAGGAAGATGAGGGTTGATGTTTAGACAACCTCATTAATTTATTTAAGTAACCACTGTGGTTTTGCTACTGCCTATCAATTGTACTAAGAGAAAAGCAGCGATGGTCCTACGTAAAAGAGAAACCTTTCCAACACTTTCGTCTCTTCATTTCTAAACATGTTCTTCAGCGAAAACAACGAACAATCAACCAGCACCCTTTTACTTAGTGTACTCTTGTTCTTGAACTCCTCATCGCTTTCTTTTTCTGCCTTAATAGGGAAGGCTGCTGTTTTTGGAACATCAATGGCATTGAGCATTGTCATTTCAAGCTTCCCATACTTGGGGAGTAGCCGACGAAGGCTATGTTGAATCAATCGAAAAAGGCTAGTAACTAGCGAGTTAATACGAATCAACGGGTATTCTTGTGGGTATTGAGGTGCAAAGCTAGAAAGGTCAGTATGATAAAACTAAAAATATAAGACGGCATACTGAGGGGGACTCAACTTAAACACATTGGCATACAGGGCACGGATAGTCAAGTCATTCTCAGATTTGAAAGAATCGTGTAGCAAACGGCAATAGGTATTCCAAAAGTCTTGGTCAAAGTCAACTTCGGGAGCAGCTTCTAATGAATCAAACAGCATTTTCTCTTCATAAGGCCGATTGCGACGCTGATATCCTAGAACAACACACTTAATCCAAAACACCTTAAGAAACTTCAAGATATAAGATTCTTGCTCCATTTTCTCGTGCAGATAAGCATGCGTTGTGCAATCTTCTTTTTCTTCATTATTGTCTAGACTGGGTATTCTTTTGATAATCGTTGTTGGATGGTATATCCTGAGCCCTCTGTTGGATATTTCATTCTCAGTAGCACCAGATGCTATAGGAGCAAGCTTCATGTTTGCCTTTGGATGAATCAAAAACTGAGCTTCATATACCAGTTGTTTCAATGGCACGCTTATTCGTAGAAAGATGTACATCAGAGTTAGCCCAGGGGTATCACATACATCTACTTGCTGTTGTGTCAAATCTACAAGAGTCGGAATAATACCATGTACAAATGTGCTTCCAAGAGCTGGCTCTAAAACTGGATCAAACTGGCACATTTGAGTAGCGAGATAACAACCAAGGGAGATCAAAAAAGATGTCCGATCAGACGGTCCACCTTTTTTCTTCAAGTGGGATATTGAACTTGCGTCAACTAGGCGGATTATTGAATAAAAGTAAATCTCTGCCCAGCTCCAGCTTGAACTATCATCACAAAGTTGTACAATAGTACCCATAAGGCATGGGAAAATCGAGTATAATTCGCTATGCGACGAGTCAATATGTTCTGATGTCAAGAGCAGTAAATTATCGAGGACTCGAAGCATGCGTTTCCTAGCTTGACCCTTGGCATGCTTCTCCATTCCTTCAGTACAGTCTTCGTTTGCACGGCCATTACCAAGTGCACGTGCTGTGGTTTTACCACTCCGGTTATTATTGATATTCGCAATGAGGTTCTCATCGAAAATATCATCGGTATCTAGTATAAGGGTATCATTGAAACTCTCAGAAGGGCTAGGAAATGGATCCTCTAATATCTTTGCGCTTTTTTCCACACCAACACTGAGAGAGCATGTTGGTAGGGATATGTTGAGATGCTTTTTGACCTGATCTAAATGAGCAGTCAAGTCTCTCGCTGTAATTGAATGACGGATATGCAACGCAGGTGAATTCAATGTCTCTTTACTCGAGCAGCAAAGAGCCCCGATCCCGCAATGAGATCTCATGGTGAAGCCAATGCAAAGTTACTGTTGAGAAGGTGGGATCCGAAACAGTTGTGATGGAATTTATCAGGATTATCATACGTAAGTTCTGGAATGGGATGAGTACTTTTCAGACCTCTTCAACTATAATGTATCGTTCAAAGACCCTATAATTCTTCTTGGTCAGGCTCAGTTAAAATGGCACGTCCACCCGCTTCAGCGGCCTCAGCGGCCCAGAAAACAATTAGAAAGGCAGTAATGGACCCTAAGAAGGAGCGGAGGTAGGTTTTGTCCATAATTCTGGTATCATACTGACGTCTCAGTGTTAAACTCATCCTTTTCGGCATTCCCATCATGGTAGCATCTTCCTATGGCCTTTATAAACGACGTAAGTACACTACAAATGATGAAGTGGTAATGTTGCTAATGGGTCCATAGTGGTTTTAGGTGAAGAGAAGCGCAGACAGGTTGGTGAAATGACCCCAGATGGCCAGCTCCGCTTTTTTAATGAACAAGAGATGATCGAGCGGGAGCGTGAGTCGTGGTTCACTCGAATTTTCGGTACCGAGAGCTGGACTAATTCAGTTCGACGAAGATAAATCTAAGGGCATAAACAATAAGTATTTTGTGCAGAGTAATAGTTTAATTGTACATAGTTTTTATGGGTAATGATTGGATGTGATAAGTTAAATATATATAAAGTGAACAGATTTCATGAGAACGTTAAAGCAAGGTGAGAGAGAAAACAAATTGATATTCAAGTTCAAACTCAAGCTCTGGTAGACTGTCGCAGTTTCAAACCATAGCGGCCAACATGAGGTGGGGATGGTGATCTGCATGGACTCTTCAACTGTGAAATTTCAGAGCCGTTGCCAGCGACATTTATTGATAGCGGTCGTTTGGTACGATATCTAGATTTACCAGATGCTTGTAAGCCTCCGTGTGAAGTTCCTGGACCAATAATGTTTGAGGTTGTCTGTTGAGAAGGCAAGACAACTTTTAGTCTGGGCTTTGGTTCCTGGAAAGTTACACTAGGCTTCGACACTTGTAATGGGGTATTCAAAGATGCATGACAATGCAAGGTGGGCGATGTATTGTAGTTTGAGTGATTTGGAACACATTTAGTAGGTGTATGGAGGATTTCAGTGATTGAATTCAAATGGTCATCGTAACACACAAGGTCTGTGCTGGGTCTTGAGGCAGCGCTATCATGTGTAGATGAGGGGCATGGCGAACGTACAGGGATAAAAGATTGAAATGAAGGTGGTCGGATTGATGCATTACTGATGGAGCAAGCAGATACCTGAGACTGCGAATTCTGTCTACTCTGTGTTTGCCCAGTAGGTATTGCATGTTTGGATAAAGTTGGTGGTCCAGAGGGTTGGCTTCTTATAGGCTGAGAGTTCGAAAAACCAGATAAAGGTACATAGCAAGATGCGCGGGAGGAAACCCGAGAAGATGCACGAGAAGATGCACGAGAAGAGGCGCGAGACGAGGCGCGAGATGAAGCGCGAGATGATGGCCGAGACGTAGATACTGGGATCCTAGATGGGTATAGTCTGGCTGTAGCAATTGCAAGACACGCTTCAGCAATGTTTTTAGAAGAGTTCAAAGGCTTGACTCCTGATTCCGACCAACTGCTCCACCTATTCTCTCTATTTTCTGCCGTAGGAGTCACAAGCCCCCTCATTGAAGCATTGTCATCTGCTGCCAATTGCTCGTTTGGATTCAAAATTTCAGCCAGAGGAGCACTTGGACTCTTGGGTACTGATACAGATAATAGCTTAAGTCGGTACCTTTTTGGAGTCATGATTTTCAGTTCTTCAACTTTTTCAGTAAGATGACTTGGTTCATTTTCATCAATCCTTTCTGAATGCTTTTGCACTTCGATTCTTCCAATTCTTTCAAAATGGTTCCTGCTCTCGTCTTCTTCAATCTTTTCAGTAGGTCTTTTAATCTCAATTTCTTCAACCTTTTCTGAAAGTCGCTTAATTTCAATCTTTTCCAACGTTTTTGAAGATCTTGAAGTGCCAAATTTGTCATTACTCAAAGCATTCCTAGCTTCAATCTTTTCAGTAATATTGCCGTTCTCACTTTCATATACCCTTTCATAGTTATAACAGAGTTGCGGTGGCTGATCCGCAAAGATGACCGCTGTATCAATGGACAAAGACGGCTTGTGCCTCACTTTCTGTTCTGGAGATGGTGGAATATAAATAGAAGTTAAGGAACCAGAGCTGTGGTGACTCTTAGGAGATGAAAATACTGAAGACATTTGTGTGGTTGCAGAGGAAGTTGAAGTTCGTTTTGAAACCAAAGGCATAGTAACCACCAAAGGCTCAGCACATTTCACCTTGAGCCACCGATTCTCAAGTGCCCTCTTTTGTTCATCCAAATCAAAAGGCATCAAGTTGGCACTATTGGCAAGATTCAAGATGTGAAAGCATTTCTCAAGGTCTTGCACAGTGCTAACTGACAGGGGCATTGCAAGCAACTTGTTTGCCTTGCTGAATACTTGCTGCAATACGACTGGCCAGGACTCTGACCCAAGCTCTTTGCTAATGTTACTGATATTCATGGCCAACCCACGCCAACTTTGTAACAGCTCGCAATGCTTTTCATTGAGTTCAGTCACTGAGTTTGGAAATATATCCTTGGCCCTCTTTTGGTACATTGAAATTCTCAAGGGTAGACAGTCAATGCTGGCCTTTAATGGCTGCACTTTATTTTGAATTCCATAGAATCTGCCAAGTTAGCACTTAGTTCAAACAAACCCCAATAATATACTTACTTGAAAATATTGGCGCGTTCTTCCTCAGATTGAAAGGGTATCTTTTTGCATTTAGCACTTGGGCTATGACGAATGGCTTCCGAAATTAGGCTGAGACTCATTGGGCCATCATGCTTGGTAGCGTCCATTTCATAAAGAGATATGAAGCAGCTTTTGATTTCTGTTTCAATTTCAGGCATGATAATTTCATGAAACTCTGCCCACTCCTCAGCAATACTTATTTGATCTCTGAGATGTATCGTTAAGCCGTGCAAGTCGTGCCATTTCTCAATTGCTCTTTCTATTTGGTTTGCAAGCTGAAGTAGTTTTCCCGTTGTCACGGTTTCTGCGGTTTTTAAGCTGTTGCTTCTAGCTAGTGAAGAAGGTTTGAGGTTTGAAGTGCGAGTTGCTTCTCTAACTAATTCCAACATTGACATGAATTTTGGTAGATATTCACTCGTTTGCATGACGCACTTATATGTCTCTTTGACAAGCTGTCTATCTCCATATATCGTCCGCACCTCTTTTTGAGATACCAGAAACTGTAGCGTTTTACTGGCATTGTGAAAATAGTTGAGTATCAGGATTATGGCTGTGTCAATGTTGTAAACGAGAGCTGCTGGTAAGATTTCAATGTCGCTCCGCGTACTTGCATAAAAGAGAGCGTCGAGCTGCTCAATATATGACTCTGGAACCATGAAGCTGGGTCCCTTTCTCTCTGCATCTACCTGCATCTTGTTGTCAATTGGCGACGGTTGTGTAGAAGGAAGATAAATATCAGAGAAGATATTTCTTCCAGGGTCTATCGTGGCTCTTCTGAAATAGGTATAAACAGAGAAACAAACAATGAATTGCTTACTGGCTTGGGTGGATCAAAGCGGATACCAGGACCTGACTAGACCAATATATCTGTACCTTCTGGATTGAGCAACTCCAAGTAAATTCAGTATGAAATGACAGGATTCTTTGCAAATGGAAAGGTTTTTCTCAAGAAGAATATTTTGAATTGACTATAGAAATAAATTTAAACAGCATTCTGAGGAGAAGGTTGTATTTTTATTGTTGATTCTTGTTTGTTTATTGTTTGTTGATATACTGAAAAAATAGGTCGCATACCACTAGTGTTTTACCAGTTACCGACTAAAGATACCTTCTTCTGCATACTACGCGGTTTTAGCGCAGCATAAACAAACTTTCTCTGCCAGAAAAGGGAAGCATGGAATATAGTTTAAAGTCCAAAGATCAAGTCAATACGCCCAAACCTGTTAGGGCAATATGTAAATAATTTAATATTCTGGGTCCTTTGTTAAGTACTGTCAGAAATCGAGGTAGGACCAACAAAGGCAACAATTGACTACGACCCAGAGCAAAGGGCACTTAAACTCTACGTGCGTACAGGCTAACTACCAAATAATTTTACAGTGACATGCGCTCACGTCGAAGATCTCATCTCAACGTGGTCACGTCATATTCTTCCCCAGACAAGCGCAGTGGGAGATCCCCACAAATCTTGCACTTTGTCTTCCCTCCATGCGCTCAGTTGCGCCCCCTCATTTTGGTTAAGCTGTTGAAGCTTGATTATGGAGTCATTACAAACATGGAAACAAAATAAGATGAAAGAAAAAAAAATGAGGATGCCAGAACATTTTATAATTAGAGATGTAGAGTAACAGAAGACGAGTTACTCTGATCGAGAAGTAGGGATCACCAGTTGGTCACATCAAGATCTGCACCTTCTGCCTCACCAAACAAACTCGTCTTCACCGCACCGACTTCAGCTTCCTCCCAAGAAATACCCTCTTGAGTTAGGATATCCGCGTGGTGTGTACGCAGAAAGTCGACGATCAGGGTGTTGATCTCTGCAAACTCGAGCAAGAATGCATCATGTCCTTCAGGCGATGTAATCTCTTTCAAAACTGCATTGGGGATATTTTCAGCAAGTTTCTCTTGTTCAGCAAACGTGAACAGTCCATCGGACGAAATGCCAATCACTAGAGTTGGCTGCTTAATTTGAGCAAGAGCAGCCTCGATGTTATCTCCTCTGCCGCGAGACACATCGTGCGAATCAAGCTTGCGTGTGATTGCAATGTAGCAGTTGGCGTCGAATCGCTTGACGAACTTTTCTCCTTGGTATCGCAGGTATGTCTGTGCAGTAAAAAAAGTCTGGGGTTTGCCGTTGCTGTCGATGCTTGCTGAACTAGATGACCGGTGTAGGCCATTCTCACTACCGTTTCCATTAGGAATTCCATTTCCATTTCCTTTTCCATTGAGATCTTGACTAGAGTTGGAATGAGAAAGAACCTTGGGTGAGTTTGTCGTTGCTGAGAGCTTTCTACCATGCTGATGCCCGTGATTGTGAATCGCCCAGCGGGCTTCCGAAGGGGTAGCGGGTTCGCGAATAACTTTTCCATTTGGTCGAGTACCTTTATGCTTCAAAGGATCAGGAAGTCCTCGGCCAAATTTGGATTCGAAACTGTTACGAGAGCGGTAAGTCAGCATTGCAGCCATACGAGCTGCACCGAGACCAATCAAAGGTGGGTCATCAAAACTGTAGTAGCCGTCATTGTATTTGGGATCTGAGTAAATCGACTGGCGCTGGGTTTCGCCCCAAGAAATTCCCCAAGCGCTGTGTGCGGCACAGGTCGCCAGCGGAACAATACTCCGAACGTACTCGGGGCCGAAATATGCAAACTCCAGCACCAGCATGCCACCCATAGAGCCTCCAATAACTGCTGCAATGCTCTTGATGCCAATATCATCGAGCACCATTTTATGAATCATAACGTCGTCTTTCACTGTCACCAGTGGGAACTCGGGGCCGTAGTAGTCGCCGGTATCGGGGTCAATCGTACATGGGGAAGCAGAGCCATATGGTGACCCAAGCGAGTTCAAGCAAATGATGAAAAATTTGGTCGGATCAAAGGCACGGCCCGGTCCAAGCAACGGTCCCCACCAGTCAGAAATATCTGAGGATCCGGTAAGGGCATGGCAGATAACCAGGACATTTGTAGCTTCAGCATTCAGTTTTCCCCAGGCTTTGTAGGCAACAGGTACGTCATGAAGCACATCGCCGCACTCCAAAGTAACCTCGGGTATAACTACGAACTGCTGGTCCTGGACTAGCTTTGCGAATGGATTCTCCGGCTCGTCATAGAGTTGTTCTGTGAAGGTTAGATAAGGATCTGGGATGTAAATAAAACTTACTGAACGTGTTTGGAGTAACAGCAGGCATTGAAAGGCCTTGGAAAACGTAAAAAGAGTGATTTGAAACGGTTTATGGATGAACAAAAGGAAGGCAAGTTCTTCTGGGGATGAGGATTTCTGTATGAGTCCTCAGATCGATGATGACAAATCACATGACCCAGAATTTTTTTTCCACTTCTCACTGATTTTTGCTCTCTAGTTACAGAAACGATAGAATACGAAAGACAGGTCAAGGAGGATGGTCGGAGTTCTGAATAAACGACTGCCCACGGCCAAATGCGTTGTTACGGTAGGAGCGGTGACTGCTATGCCGGAAGTCAAACGGAGGAAGGGCGAACGGCACGGCCGACTGGAGCGAGCAATCAGAGATCACAACTTTGCTAAACAGGTGAGTAAATTGAGTTGGGCCATTGAAATATGGAAGCTAATGAATAGGTTCAAATAATTATGCCTTCTGAAGCGTACACCAAGGAGTTTGAGTCAGCAGTAGTCCGAGATCAAATTCCTTTCTACAGAACGACATGTCCGCTACGATTATTTTTGGATGTGGAGTTTTTGGACAGTTTCATTAAAAAGAACAATTGCTGGATCATATCTGAGACGCGGCTAGATCATGACGATACATTTGCGCTGGTCAATGGAGTGCTGTACTTTTCTCTTTCAAGAGAGACGTTTGAGCGGGCCGGCCTAACTGCACAAGTGAAGAAACCAACGTCCAAAAGTACAAATCAAAAATACCGAATCTCATACGATCTGCGGAGTCCAAACAGTACACGAGGGTCTGCTGTGTTTGACCGACTTTTGTGGGCACTCAATAATACTCTGACTGACTCTGTTCCATTTGCATTTACTTTAACAGAGGCCGATAGTTTGACTCCCCTGTACCTAGGAAACTATCCGCCTGCTTTAGCATTGTTCGACGGGTATCAGCTACAAACATCACATGTTCAATGTACGACAACTGTGTATGAGGACATTTCAGCAGCTGTTCCTGAGTTTGTGGTACCCGACAACGATGCCACACAGCAAGCGCTCGGCCCGATGGCGGAGAACGAGCGGGCCACGTATGGACGTGAAATCACACAAGAATGGGCCCTGAACTTACAAGAATGGCTAGCGATGGTTGCCCTGGGATCTGACCGCATTCAAGCTGGTGATGACATAGACCCTTGCTTCTGCATCTATGAACCTGCATTTGCAGATTCGAGTTTATCGAACAAAAGTCGATCATTTACTGTTCTCACCTGGAGAGGAGGAATTATTCCGTCTGGAGTTGCTTGGAATGCCTGGCAGGCCTTATCCAAGCTTGATAGTTGGGTATCGCTGAGTGCAAATGGTGTTGAAGATACTCCAGTGTCGTGGGGATCCAGAGAGCATACCTATACCCTTGGAGGAGAAAACGATTATACTGCTATCAAATTAGCACCGCACGATTATGATTATTTATTGTTGGAAGTGACAGATGGAGGAGATAATTGACATGTAAAAATTGCAATGTATACATCTACTTTAGTACTTGAAAACTTGTTCCTTGGTGAATCCAAGGTCCTTGAGAGCACCAACCAGCTCACCTTGATCAGTAGGAGAAATCTTGGGACCAGAGATGGCGTTGTACAAAGGAGGAGGTCCACAGACGAAGACGTGGACGTTGTCGGCAGAAGGTCCAAACATGTTTGCCTGCAGGTAAGCCTTGGTAATGAAACCAGTTTGACCCTTCCAGTCAGAACCAGCCTTGTCGACAAAGAAGTGGAACTTGAACTGGTCGGGGTTCTTCTTCTGAATGGCCAAAAGCTCATTCTTCAGCAGAATATCATCCTCAGAAACACTTCCGTAAAAGAGGTGAACCTTGGTCTTGTCTTCGGGGTCCTTGCTAATACCTTGAATCAACTGGAACAAAGGAGTGATACCGGAGCCACCTCCAATGAGAGCAACCTCCTTGTGCTTGTTGGCAGTCCAAGGGTACTTGGGGATGGGTCCCTTGAAAGAAACGTAGTCATCGACGCTGAGGCCAAAGATGTGGTTGCCAAACTTTCCGGTGGGGTATCGCTTAATAACGAGCTTGAAGCTGCCGGGAACCTCAAAGTCGGAAACAGGTGTGTATGGTCTAATAACGTTGTTGCCCTTTGCAGTGACGTATTTGGCCAAAAGCGCAGAGGTGAGGGAAAGGCCGAGAACAGAGTTGTTAGGCAATTCAAAGGTGAATTCCTTGGTCTATTTTAACGTTAGACAATTGACAAAGAGCAGAGCAGAGCCACTAATACTTACGTCCTGGGAGAGAGTATCAATCTTAATGAGCTAAAGTTTACTAGTTAGACGAGATCTTCCATTGGATAAACTTCACCAACCTTAAAGTCAACCCATTGGTCATCACCCTTCAATGCCTTCGTCTCAAGAGCAACCTTGGAGGAAGTGGAGTAGTAGTAAGCGGTAATAGCAGAGACACCAGCCAAGGTTCCAACCAAGAGAGGAGTGTTAATTTTAGCGGGAGCTGCGGTCGTAACAGACGAGAAGCCGCGCAATTGGGTCTAGGAACAAACGATTAGTTAGCATGCAATCCGAAGAACAATGAATCGGGGACATACAGGAGCCAAGCGGGCGAAGGAACCTCTCAATGAGGCGAGGGAAGAAGAAGCGAAAACCATGATGTGAAGAACAATGATAAGGTAAAGAAAGACCTAATGAAAAGGAAGAAAAAATCTGGAAAACGAGCAGTGGAGAAGGTTTATATAGACTTGCACAATTGGCCATCAATAATTGACATTGGAAATTACTCAATCTGATACTACCACAATCGAGGGACCTAACCCTACACATCTGGGGTTTTGAGCCGCCCGCCCTTGTTGGAGCATTGCTGAAGCAGGGCAGGATTACGAATTACGCAGAATTGTGCAGGATTTCTAATAGAATTTGAATTGAAACTGCAGCAAAAGGAAAGTCAGACAAATTGAGGCGCTGATGACGCCAGACATTGTGGCAAGGACGGAGAAGGTATCGTAGTTCAATGGAGATAACATGCTCAGTTTTGTAGGCCGAAAGGTTCCGAGGACGACGTAAGTGCAGCGGTCGATCGGATTGATACTTTTCTTGAGAGTTTCATAACTCGCTAAAAAGATTTCAACAAGGCTTTAAGAAGGACTGGCAGAAGTTGTACCCGA